>MU006336.1:0-124829 GCA_010093695.1 Plenodomus tracheiphilus IPT5
GCGGTGTTTCTTGCGCGTCTCTTCAGTGGTGCTGGTAGCTCGGTTGGCAAGGATGTCGCGTCGCGGTCGCGGTCGCGGTCGGGTTCAGGGGTCGAGATTGCCATCTCTCTCACACGCCCAGATCGCAAACTCATTCCCATGCGCCACAGCGCACGTGTAAATGCCAGAATTCGATACAGTAAGATCGCTACGTGTACAGTGCTCTCCCTAAATGAATACAGTACTTTCTCTGTAAGTCCTACAGTCAAGAAAAAGTACAGTCTGTATAGAAGCCGTCCAGTGTATATCCACTTGAAAAAGGCGGCGAAGGTGTAAATCTCGATATCTCTCAACGTGACGATGCCGAGCCTGCCTTCCGCGAAGTTGGTGTATCTTAAGGCACCGCGAAAGTATCCAGAATGACGTCTGAGTAACGCCTTATGGATGCGATATTCCTTTGCTGCAGACTCGACCTTGATGCGGATGATGTCGCCCGCAAAGGTGTCACTTTAATGGGTGAGCATAGCACGCGTGAGTAATTTCTCAAAGTGTCCATCTTACTCAGGTAGCGGGTGTTTGTTCGATACATGAGCAGTTACCATCGCGATGGGTTGGTTCAGAGGCACAATTTACGATGTATGCTGATGTTGATGGAGACCGGTGATTAACCTACCATACCTAACCTATGGTAGGTATGTGGTGGAGAGAAGAAGTGCGAAGACTGACCGTCATCAAGTGAGAGAAACCCCAACTCACCTTCACCTTCAGTTTAACTAATGTCAATTCTAGCTATAGCAGGTGTAACGCCAGTATAGCTACTGCTGGCGATGTTGCTAGTGGATACTTAATTAGGACTAGTCATATTACTAGATCAGGAATTGTTGTAAGCTTGCTTTGATAAACTAATAACTGATCATATATTTAGGTAGAATCTAACTTGTTCAATCGAGCCACCGCCGTAGAGAGTTCCTGTCTGATTCTGTAATCAGCTTAAAACTTTCGTTCTTTCACTCTTTGAACATCTACTTTCGCTCGACAACCTACTAAGAATACAATGAAGACACCAGCAGGCGACAGTGAGCCAGCCCAGTACGGAGGAACTCCATGGCAAGGTAGGTACGGGAATTCAATGGCTATTTATACAGAAACTAACATGAACCAGCACAATCACCACATCCAGCACTGTCATTGTTATGATCGGGGAGCAGGCCAAGACATACATGCTTCCAAGGTTCACAGGAAACTTCTCCTTTTCCATTCTGGCTTCTTTTGTGGCGCTCTGCCCGATTAGTTGAAAGAATCGAGCGATGGAATTGTCAATCTCCGGGCAATGGCTATCGACACATTCGAAACCTTTGTAGATTGGATCTACGAGAAATTGTTGCCGCGCTGTGTGTTGCTCAAGGGACAAAACAAGAATACCTAATCCCCCAATCTTATCTATCGGATGTACGTCATGGCTGACAAACTCCTGGCCATCGGATTGAAGAAGGCGCTGTTCGTTGAGCTGTTCAAAACGTGCACGCAACCCTCCAAAACCCCTCACCTGACAGTCTTAGCCATGATTGTCCTATGGTGCCGCGACCTTCCTGATCACGATCCTTATTCAGCTGCTGGCTGATTACTTTTGTGTAAATCGTACACTCGGCAAAATATTTGAAGATTGCCTCAAAGCAGTTCCGCACCTTTCCATGAGTTTCCTAGTCCGCAATTCCCTCAAAAAGAACGAATTAGAATAGCAGGACGAGAACGAACCTGGTTTTGAGCGCGAAGACTATGTTTTAGAAGATAAGAATACGGTCTTGTTACAGTGAATTGAGCGTAGGAAGAATGGCGAAGCGAGGGGACAGTGGAGACTTAATAAGAGCAAGGGCGATCTCAAATATGATGGCGGGTGGACAAAGTGCACTGAAAAACCTGATCGAATTTCAAACCAGAGAATGGAATGCGAAAAGAAGCCATGGGAGTAAGACAACAGAGTATCACGAATGAGCAGTTCGACATCTAGTGTACGTTATTGTCCAGAGACTTTTGGTCATGCAATCCGTATGCAACGTCGCGAGGTTTTTAGATCGATATGTGCGTGAGGTAAAGAAGAGGGTATAGTTGTTGCGGACCGAGCACGGCCTGCACCTTCACTTACACGTGTCCAGCGCCCCTTCTTGGAACAGGAAGCTACGTCAACTCAATCTCACCTCCACTTCACTCACCTGAGGGCATTCCGCATCCCTCGTCTCTACATTGAACACCATGGTGACTGCTGGAGAGAAATTTGAGCCCGTATCACCATCTCCAAGGTCTTGTAGTCCAAATCTACGAAAGCTGTAATGCTTTGCTGACCGGCTGACAGTACCGCTGCGGTTGGAAATACGGTAGTCATTCAAGTGGGCCCTGACAAGAAGAGCTATACGCTACACGAGGAGCTCCTCAAGTTCTATTCCGGTTCCTTCAGACGCGCGCTTCTAGGCGACTACACAGGGACAGGCCACCGAACAATTCCGCTCAATGGCGTTGATATCGGTGTGTTTGACGCTTTCGTCGACTGGTTGTACGCGGAACGTCTGCCACGAGATGTATACATGAGAGGGCCATCACAGGAAGCAAGCACGATACTCGAAGGCTCGACCAACACGGAGACATCTATACCTGTCATGTGGCGCCTGTATACCCTGGCCCACCATCTCGAGGCCAAGAAATTAAAGCATGTCATCCTAGACATCGCGTTCACCCACTACGCGGAGGCAGATAATACGCCAACAATTCCACTTGTAGCCTACCTCTCCAATCAATTACCCGGGGAAGACGTTATGCTTCGTCTTCTGGGTGACGTGTTATGCGTTAACGATGGCATCAGAGCATGGCGTGGCGCACCGCAGGGACAGCTGGAAAATGTCCCAAAGGCCTTCTTCGTTCGGGCCTTGTTCAAAGTGAATTCATTCAAAGATGCTGTCGAAGACAATGAGGAAGCGGCCCTCCAGCGGGAAGATTATGGTCTAGCTTCATAAGAGGATGTGGCTACAGCGAGAGGGTATGGAGATGGTAGCAGATATGGAGGCCGTGAAGGGCCGCTATCAACCTTGGAGGGAATCAAGAAACCTTAGTTAATGAATGTATGCAACACATTGCTGCCTCCCGAGACCGAATGAGCAATCGAGTAGTGTTGCCTTCAGTGCAGATGGTACGTTTCAAACTTCCGCACGCAATGCGAAACCGGCCCATCTCCGGCTGACATAAGTGAGGCTCCGCCGTTCCTAGCGCCGCGCTAGCATCCTCCCCAAACGCCATTCGTCATTTACGATGAGCAACATCACCTTCACCAACTCCCAGGTGCCCTTCCTTTGTCACAAACCATTGACACGTTTCCAAACGCTGTCGCATTAGCCTTGCGAACCCTTCAAACACTGCAAATTTGACTGCGACTCCTTGTTCGTAGGTCAACCTGACTTCACACTTCTAGCACTTCATAGCAGCCTTGTACGTTCACAGGCATCAATATCAGAGGCTGCGCATGCTAATCGAGGTCACAGAAGGCTTAAGAAAGTATCGCGATCATGTCGGACGTAGACGTCGTGCAAAAACGCGAAGAGGATGAGCGCCTCGATACCGCCGAGGACCCCAACGAAGAGGTACGATATCGCACACCAAGTCTTTGACTCTATACAACCTATCGCAAGCTTCGCGGCGAACCGGACATGTTCAAGTCGCGACTTTAAAGCATCGGGAACACGTACACTGACTATGTTATGCAGGAGGAGATATCAGCGATGCGTCGCCGCGTCCAAGAAATGGAAGACGAAGCCGCAAAGCTACGCGAAATGCAACAATCACTCGACAACGAGCGCCACGAGATGCGCGAAAGCAAAGAAGACGTCGACGCGCGGAGCGTCTTCGTCGGCAACGTGGACTACGGCGCAAGCCCAGAGGAAATCCAGGCGCATTTCCAAAGCATCGGTAGCATCAACCGCGTAACGATTCTGTTGGACAAGTTCACAGGTCATCCCAAAGGGTCAGTACAAAGAGGGGGGATTCCTTTCAGATTTTCGATTTGATGAGGTTTGCGCGGTGTGATGACACATTTCTTGTTCCACGAAGCGCGATGAGTCGCGCGCGCATGGCCCGCGTGGCGGCAGCTTACGCGACCCTCGATTCATCTGTGAAAAACAAAATCCCCTACCTGGCAAGAGTTTGGCAGAAAGATCGGAACGCTAATGAGCGTATGCAGGTACGCGTATGTGGAGTTTACAGAACCACATCTCGTCAATGAGGCCCTTGTATTAGACAACAGCCAATTCCGCGACCGGAATCTCAAGGTACGTCCTTTGTTCTGGCAACTCCTCTCCCGAACTTCCGACCTCCGTCACCCCCTCATTTAGCCGCCCAGCTACTAACTACGCACCAGGTCGTGCCCAAACGCACAAACCTCCCCGGAATGACACGAGGCGGCCGTGGAGGTCGAGGCGGCGGTCGCGGCGGCGGCGGCTACGGTGGCCGCGGCTCACCATATGGCGGACGTGGTGGTGGCTACGGGGGCCGCGGCGACTACGGTGCTCCACGAGGCGGTGGCTACCGCGGTGGATATCGTGGTGGAAGAGGAGGCTCGCAATACCGTCCATACTAGACTTGATTGCGAGGGACTTCGGTCACTACTTGAGGGCATTGTGAAATTTCAAAAGGAGTGCATACCGTTTCGTCGTTGGAGGGAGTGGTATTGTATTGTACTATATAAAAACTGTATGAAGAAGGGTTTTTGGGAATGTACCGGGTTATCAGGGATGTGAGAGTTCAGATTCGCTGGTAGGGAAGATAAGAATGGGGATTTCTTCAATGGGTAGTCTTGTGTGGTATCACTAGACGATTAATTCTTTTCTTCGCTTCAACTTCGATTGTAGTCATTGCACGTGAAATTCTGTTGCTCGATTCTTGTATGAACCGAACTTGAATGTACTATTCGCACTCGAGAGAAGCGCCCTCACACCTGGACTCGCAAAAAACCCCGCTATCATAATCCCACGGGAGCATCACGAATCCATCTATACTACTCCCATCGCTTCGCCATGTCCTAAACGCCAGTTTTCCATGATCCACAGCCTTGACTGCCGGCTATACCACGCAGAATGGAAACTCCTCATCAGAAAACAGAGAGAAAGAGAAGAAAAAAGTGCACATCCCTTCGCAGGCCCATCCTTCACATCCACAGATCAACCCACCAATCCTCAACCAAACACCCCAACCTCTCGACAAACCCCCTCACACCTCCTTAACACCGCATGCCCTTCCCATCCAGCATCACTCTCCATCCCCACCCACCCCCACGGCCGATACTACGGCGCAGGATTCTCCTTGACGATACTCCTAACCTTCTTCTCATACGCAATCCTATCCTTCTTGAAGAGATTGAAGGCATCAGCCTGGGCCGGGGATTCTGGATTTGGTTCGTCGAGGAGGGATTGGATACCGAGGAGAATTTCCTTTATTGTGATTGCGGGTTTCCAGCCTTCTTCTTCGTTGAGGATGGAGAGGCAGACTGTGCCGCTGGGGTAGACGTTGGGGTGGAAGAGTGGGGGGACGAATTTACCTAGTTCGCCATGCGTTAGCGTTGGGTGGTTTCTCAGTAAGGTGGGAGGAGGGGGGGTTTGTAGGGTGTGGGTGTGGGGGTGGCGGTGGGAGAGTGGTGGAGCGTGAAGTTTGACAAAATTAACGTACATTTCGGTGGCTTGGTGGGATATTCGTCCGGGAACGTAAGTTCTAGCTTGAACATTCCGCCTTCCCACAGTGTCTTTTCTTTGCCGGGGACACCGCAATCCCACTTCTTGAGGTCCATCATGCCATTTGAGCCGCGCATCGGTTTTGCGAAGAAGCCAAAGGGGTGGTCGCGTCGCCATTGTTTCCTGTCCTCCTTGTTAGCACTGCGATTTATTTGCTGTGGCATACTGGGAGCGCATACCTCTCCTCCGAGAGCCTGTTCATGCACAAAGTCATGGTGCAGTAGTGAGGCTGTCTTGCGCCTGTCGTCGCTGCACTGATTTTATATAGAATTCGATGTAGTCTGGCGAAGGATGAGTGTCGTGATCAAACCCAGGAGTCGGCAAAGAAGTGGCGACGTCGCGCTTATAAAGGCAGCTCTTGCACGCGGTGAACGTGAGCGTCAATCTTCAGGTGAGAGAGAGAGACATGCAAGACGCTGAAGAAAGCTGCACGTGACACGACAATTGTCGGCGCCCGCGCTCGGGCGGTTGGCTGGCGCCCAGAGCCACAGCTCTGGAACCCGGCCGGGAAGTTGCGCTGGGGGCGCTTGCCCCGCGCTAGGCAGAGTGTGCCCCGCTGGTGGATTGGGGCCAGGCTGAGCAAGTGACGGGCCGAGGCTGACGGTGCGCATGCGCTTGTGTTTTGGAGAGTGTGTCGAGGAGATCCAACGTCTGTCTACCTCTATTTTCGTATCCCTTGCGTAGCCACAGTACTTCTCGAAGGAACTACGGATCATTGCCGACAAGATGGCGGACGCGCCCGTTAAGAAAGAAGAGCAGGAGTCCGTCAAGCCCGCAGCAGCCTCCACCGCAACTGCCCCTCCACCCGATGTCGCATCTGACCCCGAGGAAGACGACCTCTCCGACCTGGATGACATGCTCGACGAGTTTGCAAACACAAAACTAGACTCCAAGGCCCCAGCATCATCTTCAACCGCACCTGCCACAGCCCCACAAGCCGCACCCTCGTCCTCTGGTCCCGGTAGGCCGGAAGACGTGTCACCAGCTGAACTGCTTCTTCATGACGAGGACGCGTTCGCAAAGAAGCTGCAGGAGGAGATGGAACAGTTACTGGGCCAAGGGGACTTTCAGAAGCAGTTCGAGGATATCATGAAGGAGATGAGCCAAGAAATGGGTGGCGCAAATCCGTTGGAGGCGCTGGCTGGACAGGCAGCGAGCAGTGAACCGAAAGCTAAGAGCGAACCCAAGGCGAAAGAAGCAGCAAGCTCGAGTAAAGATGATACAGAGGCATCGACAAAAGCGGAGAAGTCGTTCCAAGAGACTATCAAAAAGACAATGGAGCGCATGCAATCTTCGAGCGACACTGCGACTTCAGCCGCTGCATCTTCATCGCAAGACGATATGCTTGCACAGATGCTCGCGTCCATGGAGGGTGGCAACTTTGGTGGTGGCGAGGGAGGAGACGAGGATTTCAGCAAGATACTCATGGGAATGATGGAGCAGCTCACGAACAAGGATATCTTGTATGAGCCCATGAAGGAGCTCGATGACAAGTTCCCCAAGTGGATGGACGAGAACAAGGAGAAGGTTGAAAAAGATGATCTGAAGAGGTACGAGGAACAGCAAAGCTTGGTCAGGGAGATCGTGGCGAGATTTGAGAAGAAGGGGTATAGTGATGCAAATGCCCAAGATAGGGAGTATATTGTAGAAAGGATGCAGAAGGTATGTCTGACCCAGTTATTCAGTGCGATACACGTATGACTAACGGTGTATAGATGCAAGCTGCTGGCTCGCCACCACCTGATCTCGTCGGTGACATGAACGCTGCGCAAGAAGCGCTACAAGACATGGATCAAGGATGTCCCACACAATAGTGTTCCCTGCCTCAGCCGGTGCACCCCCATCCCCTCCAGATACCCCAATATATACACACACAATCTATCTGCTCAGTTCCAAAGTCTTGTCCATGGCCCCGTACTTGGATTGCCATGCCATCTTTCAGCCGTCGGTCATGTCCATGTCCATCATGTCCATGTCGTTGGACCCACTGTACGTGTGCTGCGGTTGGTATTGATGTTGCTCGTTTGAACTGGTAGCACACTCCATGAATATCGAATCGTAGTCAACGTCGTCGCTTCCGTAGTGGTGTGACGCAGTGTCGTTTTCTGGTTCCATCGACGCGATCAGTTGTTGTAGTTCGTATTCTTCTTGTGCAGCAACCCAATCGGCCTCTGTCATCCAAGATTCAGGCTGCGGAGCACTTCGTGGTTGTGGGAGCTCGGGTAATGTTGCGTCATCGATCAAATCTTCTTCAATCTCATGTTCCTCCGGAGGTGCTTGACGCGCTTTCTCTGCTTCCCAGCGTTTACGCTCAGAGACGAAGTCGAGTTGTTGGATCTAGAAAGATGTTAGCATTGGCCGCATCTTTGTATATAAACGATGATGCATACCTGTTCGCCACGTGCCTCCCACTTCTTGTCCTCGCGTCCATTCTGCACGCGCTTGAAGAACATGTCTCGTCGCCTCTTTGTTGCAGCATCGCGCGTCTGCATTACCGGATTTGCCTTGTACGCGCGATGTGGCATTGTCGGCTTCTTCTCGTTCGGAGAGCCCATACTGAAGTCGAACGTTCGAGGCGCGGTATTCGCAGACCTTTCAGATAGTGGCGAAGATCGCGGTGGCGCATACGCCGAATAGTGTGGCATTGAGGGTGTGTAGTAGGTGCTGGTGAGCATCATCGTTGAGTGTATTGGTAGATGAATCGGGCGGGGAGTGAAAGAGTGGGCGGAAATGTCAAGATGTAGTGGGAATTTGGTGTCGATGGAGTTAGGGGAAACGACGACGATGATGCGGGTAAGACGCGAGGGAAGCGCGACTTCGCGGTGGTACGTGCGTATCGATAAGTCACGTGTGCTACTGCACAGAACATGTAGCTATAATGTCGCGTCACGATAGATCGATGTTCTACTCCAACTTCCGTCTGGAAATGTGGACGACTATGAAACAAGGTGCAAGAACACGACACGATTCGTTTGATCATTTGGCTACATTCTAGCTATCAATGGCGGTATCTCAAAGATACGCAATGCAAACTCGCTGCAGCTCCGCGATGTTAAGGACGAATGCTTTTCAAGCCCCAGTGCTCATTTTCCAGGCTCGACTCTTTTACAAATGGCCGCTGGTTCACCCTGGGCATCGCGTTCCTTGTGCCAGAGTCACAAACTGTGGTGCCTGTGCGACCATGTCTCACTGTTGACAGTCTGCCCATGCCACCTTGGCGCTAGAAAACGGTCTCACTAGAAAACGGTCTCGTCAGGATGGTGATGCATGCTATTATGGCGCAAGCAAATGTGGCAGGCCGTAGAGACACCCTTGAAAAATACAATATCACTGCAGGTAGATTCTGCATGGGTTACTACAGGTGAGATGGGGCATCCCAGAACTTGCTGGGGGTCACGATGCGGGATGCTGGCAGATCCAGGCTAGACATGCTGCCCTGCGGCCTGTCTGGTAAGCCTGCATCATCTAAGCCCTTCATATTTACGAATGATGCGCTGAATGCACGTTCGAGTGGATCGCTGAGAAAGCATGTAGCCTTTGTTAAACGAGCCAGGCAATCCGCGGGATATAGACGCTCGCAGTTAGGATGTATCATGAAGGCTGTTTTCACGACGGAGCTCATAGTCTGTAAGCATTAGAGTAGCACCCAAAGCGGTCAGAGAGTCCTTAAGCCGAGTCCAAAGCATCATAGTAGTGTAAGCCTGTTCCAAGTGGGCTGTACATTGAGACTAACATGGATGGCTGCCAAGACTGGCTGATTGTGGACGATGGAAGTAAGAGACTATGTCCGCTTAGATGGAGAGCCTATGTCCGCTAAGATTGACGGCAATTGAGATTGGGAGGCCTTCGTGTACAGGATCAGGACACGACGGATCGTACCCCTGTTCTGGATTAGAAATCTCCAAATTCTCGCTTAATGCTTACAAGACCAATTAAACCGTTTTAAAGATACTAAGGTTATAGATATCTACGTTATTAAGCAGTGTGGTTAGTCAGGCCTCTATGTGTTACGCCTTGATTAGTCCTATATAGTGGCTCGGAAAGACAGGGGTACGTTTTGAAAGAAAGCACTGCATCACGATACGCCTTACCGGTATACCTAGATCGGATGTACGACACAGTCAAATATTTCATCACCGCTATCAAGGATTATATGTTCCACTAGCTATGTTACATATGATCATCGCAAATATCACCCTCCAGGTTGTCAACAGAGGCAGCAGAGAAACAAAATATCCTCCCTCCGTGTAGCTACATTGGAAGCTTTTCGTTTCGCAATTGCATATACCTTCGACTACATGGCTGATAACAACGAGACGACGTTGGTAATATGTTTCGGCATCTTCACCCTCCTGACTACTATCCCCGGACTTCACTATCGAGACTCATTGTGTTGTCTCGTCTGTCGAAGCCTGGTAAGGGCTTGGTATATTGGTTAGTAGTCTTTGTCACATGTGTAGTCTACAAGTATTGACTTGATATAGACCCTGATATCGACATCGAGGCCGTAGCTGGAGTACAACATGCTGGCCGCCGACGGAGTCTGAATGAGAATGACCTGATCGTCGAACTCCAACCACGGCGATCACTTCCATTATATTTTGATGGCGCTACAATCGTTCCAGATCGACACGAAAACACTGGGGGCGTTTCGACGACTGCACCCCTTGCACGCGGTGATTGAGCCTTGTTAGAAGCTCGGAGGAATACACTAACGCACGCTCGTCCTTAGAATTGTACGTACCTAAGTCAATCACTCTCTTTGCATGCCCAAGATACTCAGTCCGAGTACGACGAACCTTTCGTATCCTGGCTTACATCGCACCGAGTTGAAGATGGAAGCATACCTTGTATCGTCAAGTAACCGACCTGAACGTGAAAAGTGAATCGTGGATCCTCTTAGGCCATCAATTTAGCTCAATTATAGCTGTTGATACTCTCGCAAGATCGGGGCACTCCACTGATCCAAGGGCTGAAGTCAAGACATGCCTGCATCATGCAACAGTACCCTCAACGAGCTATTTCAAGGCGCTCGTATGTTATAAATTGGAGATTTGTCGCTTAATAAAATGCTATCGATGATGAACTGCTTGTGTCAACGATTCGGGGCATTCAATCACAAGTTAGCTTTCATCTACCTGGCATATCATGTGATGGCTTTGCTTTACGAAACTGGCTCACTTCCAAGGGTCGATGCAAAGTATGTCTGGGCGACTTGGCTCATCGAACACCGGCATTGAAGCTGAAAAGCTTTTTTAAGAGCTGCAGAACTTGAGCCGGAACCACGTGGTTTTCGGGGTGTGAGAAGAGTTGCCCTAAACCAGTGACGATTTGTGATCTTAGGCGAGAGACAGTTATGCTACTGTATCTAATACATATTCTCAATCTGTATCTCCACTCCTCCACGCACATTCACTGTGAACAGTGAGATGAAATAAGCCATACATATCTGTGTAATGAGAATTGCGTGCATGCTACATCCCGTTCTTACAACAGCTGCAACTCCAGAGCCCACTCAAACCTTGCGCCCAACTGTAATCTCCACATCCTTACCTAGATACCCGCGACTGCAAATATACTTTCTCTCCTGGAAACTCACTACCCCCTCAAGACCCACGAGTCTGCGAGCAGCAGCTATCGCGGCGCGATAACAATGAACTGAATTACTGTTCCTCACGGTATCATGTTCAAGTGTAACAGAAAAGTCTACCTTGCGAAACTTACCGTTCGAGTATACACCCCAGAGTCCATGTAAACAATCTTGACCTTCTGGAGGCCATGCCGAAGCGCTATTAAGGTTTGGATACTCTGCAGGGGGAACATTCCACTCGAGGTGTCGATGGATGCTCATGCACAAATCATGAATGCCCCAAGGTCTTCAGCAAGCGCACAAATCGAGGGCCGTCCGGCTCGATGAAAGGAGGGGGCCAGTTTGATGGCATCTCTATGTTTTGGACACCGTGTGAGTTCACCATGAGCGTGTTGCTGGATGCCGGCAAGCCTGTGAGTATATACGTTGGAGTTGGTTGCTCGCACACGAGTCTGCCTAAATTGATTCAAAGCGCCGCGTCCTGGTAAATACTTCTACGACCTCCGAGCAGATTTTTTTGTTGGTACGAAGCAATGTCTGAAGACCCAATAGGAGAATGCGTGGGTTTTCCGCTACCGCTGCGAGTTGAGGCACTTGCACGTAGAACCCGCGGACACGGAAGAAGAACGGTTTTGCACGCAGAGCATGTTCGTAGACATGGTCCCTACTTCTAAAATTCTCGTGGAAGATGCAGTAACCCAACTTTGGTAGCCCGTTTTTCCTCTCGCGGATTTGATGGTTGTCTTTTCTCCCTGATATGGAAGCCGTTCGGCGGTTTTTGTAGGTCGTTTATTGTCGCGAAAATTTGTGAACAAAATGCCATTCGATGGTCACTATGACAGGCTAACCGATGCACTTCATGTGGATGGAAACTCCGATACTGCTGATGACACTCTCTTGTACTAACGTGTTGGCTTTGCGAATGATTCTTGAACTAGATATTGTCAGATACAACCGTGAAGACACAGTTGGCCACGACCCTGCGACTCGCAGGCTCACTAGTATATAAAAATGGGTCTTAACCGGGTATATCATGGTTATTGAAGGAGAACGAGTGGGGTATAGCTTATGCGAAAAGTTAGAGATGTGGGGTGAAAGCTCAGTATTTATCTCTGCCTACCTATGGTACAAAGTGGTACAAAGTGGTGCAAAGGTGGTCGGTTGTGAATGGGAAACTCGGAAAGAACAAGCGCAAACGTCACCCGACATCGCTCGATCTCGTATGTGCTCTCCTATGTCCCGGACCTATTAAGACCTACAGTAAGATCCTGCAGGATCTGAACCAAAAGAAAGTTCGACTTGAGACCAATGGAGAGTTTAGATAGGAATCGGCGGCGAAGTCTACCCGTGGCGTTTACTGGCCTGCGCTAATCCACTACTACCAGAACCCCAGAGATACACCGACTTCACCTGTTCACCCGCCACCCCCTCAAAGTCCCCGCAAACCTCCTCCTCGTCACATACAAAAACACCATAACCATAACCACGAGCGCCAGGCTCCCTGCCCCAGACGTCCTAGGATATCCAACCGCCTGCTTCTTCGCCTCCTCATAATACTCCTCCACCTTCTCCTTCACACTATCCCCGTGCGCCAAATCCGGCATCGCCATGATCTTGACCACCAACGCCGTCCATCCCGTGAAATGCTGTGTACGCTGTCCATGACCGCCAACAGGGTCGTATTGTTCCCATACAAACCCCGTTTCGACCCACGAGCTGTAAACGGTGTGTACGATGTTACTACGCAGCTGGGTGTATATTTCGCGGCTGCGCTGTTGTAAAGGTCCCAGTGATGTGGCGAGATGGAAAACCTGTTCGATGGCGAGGTAGTTGATGTTTATCCAGATAGGGGAGCGCCAGTAATTGTCTGCGACGCCGTAGCGCTTGTCTTCCGGGCTGAGACTGCGGATACCGTGTATGGTCCAGAGTTGGTTGGGGTCGTTGAGGAGGTCGAGGATGAAGGGGAGGTGGTGGTGATTTGGCTCCAGGAGGCCGGTGAGGAAGGGGAAGAGGGAGATGTAGCCTTTGTGGCAGGCGAAGGTGTGTATGTCGTTGCGGACGACAGTGTCGCAGTATATATGTTCTCTTTCTTCCCAGTGGATAGTGTCGATGTTCTTCTTGACATTGCGTACGTGATTCTGGTAGGTTGAGATGTCGCGCGTGGATTGGGTGAAGGACGCGATGTAGGATAGGGTGCGGGCCATAACACCGACCCAGCAGAGGGCGTCTAGATGTAGCTCGCTGATGTCGGGGGGCTCGGCTCGCGGGTAATCGTCTAGGCCGCTAGCGAAGTTGGTCTCTGGTGTACGACCTCTCCACCGGTAGCCCTCGTTGAGATTGGCGGAAGGAATTGAGTGAACCTCTACGTCCCCTGCCTGTGAAATACGGAACCACTCGTAGTGCTTCTGTAGTTTGGAATAAACTTCAGCCAAAAGCGCTTTGCCACTGTCCGGTTGTGTCAAGTACATCGACTCGCGACCAAAGTATTTCGTTTTGCCTTCCAGCATCTTGACAAACCTGGATACTACCATGAACATCGTTGGCGGATTCGCAATGTGCGGAAATTGTGTAACAAACTCTGGAGGTGTCGAGCCCTCAGCCTCCTCACCTAGTATTTGCTCTCTTGCAATCCAGCCATCTGCATCCATAAGTGCCAGCCAACTTTGCAGTACCTCCAAGGCGAGATCAGCGTCCCACTCTAGAACAGCAAGAAGATGAAATCCCTCATCCCATAGAAAGCCTCGTGGAAAGGCGGATCGAGAGGGCGTAAATGTTAGAAGCTCATACGGTCCCTTGGTCTCTGGTGTAGCGTGTTTCCTGGCTTCTTCTGACTTTTCCCAGAATTTGCCGGTCGTTTCGGCGTAGATGGCTTTCTTGGATGCGTCGACCTTGGTGGTGCCGCGGAAGTAGCCTAGACCTGCAAGGAGATTTGAAAAGACGGCTTCTGAGAACCTGAGGTGCTGCTCTGTTTTGAATGGTTTGTGAGGAGCGAAGACTTTGGCGAAGTTTTGGTGGAATAGTTCTGTGGAGGTTTCTAGCGATCTTGTGAGTTCGGCAGCTGAGAGGTGTCAGTGATGCGTCCTCATGGCGGCCCGAGAGACGATATAGATGACTTACAAGTCATAGCGCGTGCCTCAGCGCGACTTGAGTAGAGTACATCGAACTGCCTACAATTAACTTCCTGACTTCCTACACTTACACTGATAGGCTGACCTCAAATGTACCGTGGCAGACCAATTGCACCATGTGAATGTTCCCAATACCAGGATCATTGCGCAACACGAGATCCACTGATCCTGCCTCTGTTCCCTCGATCATGTGATTTTTCAAGGTAGTCAAAAAAATAGCTTCTAGAACCGTTAGCTTGATATACAACAGATTGGTGCTACGAGCAGAAAATAAGGATGAATCGGTGATACTCACATTTCGCCTTCCACAAGTTCCCCTCCGACACATTCAAACTCTTCACCACTATCTCCCCCTCGCCATGTGACCCCTTCGGCTTCAGAATCTGCACATCCGCATCCCCTGATTTCGGATGCTTGATATGCAAACTAACTGCATGAATCCGTTTATCTTCTCCCTCACCCACAAGTTCCTGTGCTTCAAGTTGACACTCTGAACAAGTCTCCATAGCTTCCATACCCACATAGAATACAACAGTCGTCTTGAGCCCCGCCGGTGCCCCATTCCGAGGAACACCTTTCACTCTTAAAGCCCAGTTACCAGTCCCGTGATCATCAGAGGGTTTTGTAAACTCGGTGGTAATGTCGACTTTATTCCCTTCATCTTCAATGATTTGCTGACCACCGTGTCGAGGATCGTACGTGGTATAGCCATATTTGGCCATGCCGTCACTGACAGCTACATCATGTCGGAGTGCTGTGTTTTTTTATTCAGTGAGTGAAGAACTGATTATTATCGCGTGTCCACTCACTCTTCTCTACGTCTTCGAATTTTCCCCACATTAATCCTGCGATGAGGCTATCCGGTCGTCTAGGACGTATGCCCATATACAAATTAGGACGATAAGGACCCCAGAGTAGTGATTCATTGGTCGGTGGTGGTGTTGCTTGATCAGCAGCAACTACAACCTGGAGAAGATGTGCGTACGCAAATGCAAGTAGAGAGGAAGGAAGATGCATAATGAAGTCCAACGCGCTGATTTACGCGTCCTTCGTATTACAATTAAAAAGCAGGAAGGTACGAAACCAAAGCAATTCACCCTCTCGCAGTGGACTCCAATCAAATTGGTTGGTTGTTCAATAACTGAACACAACACAAATCCCAACGCGTTCCAGCACTACCAAGCGTATGACGTCCCCCTCCACTCGGCACGCCAGTTCCGAGTCTGCGGAACGGCTGGTCAAAGCTTCCGCGCATGCAGTGCAGATGTGCTTGCGAGTATTAGCAAAAACAAACAATGTTTATGTTATCACATCTCATCAGCTTAGTTGATCATCACGATAAGACTAGAGTGCAGATCAGGCACTGGGTCATGGTGTGCAGATGGCATCCCGTGAAACGACGTCAGCGGTTGATTTCAAGTCGATCCGACCACCACCATGCAGCCCCCCACAAATTGTAAGACCGCGGATATGCGGGTACAAAAGCAAGTCAACAAACCTTGATTGCAGGTCAGGTTGATCGACCCCAGGATTTGTTTATAAACGTGTTCTCTTCTTGATACTTTGAGAGATTTGTGTCGTGTGCGATATTTGCGAGGTATTGTAGGTCTATCTATACGATGGAAGAGCAAGTCAATCGTCTTGTCAACAAGGTCTGGGGTAACTTCCATCACAACCTCGTTTCAGCGATAACACATACTAATACAAGACATTAGATCAATTCCAGAATGCCCCAGCATCCAAACGCCTTCTTATCGCCGTCTCAGGCATTCCCGGTTCCGGTAGTTTCCAATCCTCCAACCTAGCCCATCACGACTCTAATTCTCCTCTCCAGGAAAAACCACTCTCGCAGCAATAGTGTCCAACCGACTTAACCAAAAACATGCCCAGAAATCCCCGGGCACAGCGACCAGTAATCCACTCGCCGCCTTCATACCCATGGACGGCTTCCACCTCTCCCGCAATCAACTAGACGCCATGCCCGACCCAACAAGCGCGCACGCCCGTCGCGGCGCTGCATTTACTTTTGACAGTGATTCATTCCTAACATTAGTCAAAAAGCTACGACAACCACTGCTGCCAGAAACACAAACTCTCTACGCGCCGAGTTTCGACCACAGCGTCAAAGATCCCGTAGAAAACGACATTGCCATCGCACCTTCCGTGCGCATTGTGATTTTCGAGGGGAATTACTGTTCCCTTGATAAATCGCCTTGGAAGGAAGCGGCGGGATTGATGGATGAGCAGTGGTTTGTGGAGGTGGAGTTTGAGGTTGCGAGGAGGAGATTGGTTTATCGTCATGTTCAGGCGGGGATCGCAGGGAATGAAGGGGAGGCGATGAGGAGGGCCGACGAGAATGATCTTGTGAATGGAAGAGAGATTGTGGAGAATAGGCTGGAGGTTAGTGAGGTTGTGAAGAGTGAGGAGGATGAAGAGTGGGCACCACAAGGGCAAGGCATTGAGGGCAAGAAGGAAAAAGAGACAGGTAATTTTGTATGATGACTGTTGCGAACTGCCTAGATAAGAGAGTACATGACGGGCTACGCGAAGAAAGACAATTTGAGTGTTTGCAGTCTGATCGCATAACAGACGTTGATCT
The DNA here is from genome assembly GCA_010093695.1 of Plenodomus tracheiphilus IPT5. NCBI lineage: Eukaryota > Fungi > Ascomycota > Dothideomycetes > Pleosporales > Leptosphaeriaceae > Plenodomus > Plenodomus tracheiphilus. The sequence continues at coordinate 17,062 of MU006336.1, forward strand.
CCTTCGATATAAATCATTTGATCGTCCCTTCGTCTCTCAATCTTGATTCCTTTACCTCCGTGTTCGTCCAATAACATATCGTCACTTTTTTCAAGTGACCACTTGGGGTCGCATGACGTATGCGAAAACTATGCGGCATCTCAACCCAGTGCTGCCGTCTTGCCTCAGGCAACTCGAGGCCTTTCCGCCTTACATCATGATCATGTCATTTTGGAACCATTGTAATAGGAAGAAACTCGAGAAGTCGGCCATGATGCATTAGGCATAGCAACACTAGCACATATCACGACCCAATCTGGGCTAGCCCCCTATTGTGACGCTTCAAGCGTGAATTATTATCTATCCAGTTGATGAAACTGCTGTGCTTTTGGCTAGAAACACGTCCTATTTGGGGATACATTTTCCTTCTGTTCTGGTGCTCAGCGCGAGCGACGACGGACGTCCGTCGTTTTCAGAAGCCACACGGTTGCTACCTGAGTTACCACACCCTACGCCTCTGGCATTAAGCCCGCTAGGAATTAACCGAAAACTTATTCTACTTTCACAATGGACGTCAGTTGATCCAAGAACTGACACATGAGCAGATAAACGAAACTGTCCGTTATTTATCTTCGCCTACTGTCAAAAACGATAACTCTACCCGACTCGAACGTTCCCTGGTAAATCAAACCATCATGGGCGGTACTATTGCCGCTAAAATCATTGAACTTTGGGGGCACTGGTATTCCTCCACTGACACATATCACTGGATCGATTTCCCCTCCACAGCTTGCTTATCCAATTGTCTGGATTGCTTATGAATGTTCGTTACCCAGATTCTGATGCATCCGAGTACCCGTGTATATATCCTTGTGGAGCTACTCGGTCGCGTCACGCCAATGTATTCGAGTACATGGGACCACAGATTACCTACGTTCGACATGCACTCGTTACTGCTGGAGACACTTGCACTCATCAAAAGAGACAATTACAGATGGAGACTCTGTACTTATCTCCATGCAATCCTCGACGCACGCGTGGGCAAAAAGACAGACAAACAACCCACGCACAGCGTGATTTTTGCACACGTACAGGAGCCCTGGTGCACTGGTGCTATCTGCCCATGACATTTGCATGGGACCCTGGCAATAGAATTTGGTGCACGCTGCGAAAGCAATACTTCATCCGCACAAAAAAGTACAATATTGTAGATTACCAGAAACGCGCTGGATCTGAGCGTCTTGGCAGGCGTCAGAACTTGTTGCAGATTCAATATCGATGCGTGGGCTATCTTTACTGCGAATGAGATTTGATAAAGGCTTGGGATTGGAGTCTTACCTTGCCAGCGTTGGCGAGCAGGACATGTTAGAAGGGGATGGAGTTGCCCTTTTGCGAAATTCGCAGCACGGAACAGAATATAGGCAATCTTGGTGATTTCCAATAGAGTGTAGAGACGGGGGAGAGAGTTATCAAAATTGAGGACGCTGTGTTGGCAGAGGATGACTTTATTCGATTGGTGTCGTCGCGCCACGAGCTAGGAAGTGCATATTTGGAGAGTGGGCAGAGCACAAAAGGCAATCAAGGTGTTTCAAGAAACATTCCCATGAAGCGGCGGATATTGCAAAAGGAACACAACGACATCAAATTTTCGATGCACGAAGTTGGTCGAGCTTTGCTGGCATCGAAGCGGTATGCGAAGAGGCTGTTGTAGAATTTCAATATGTGGTTAGATCTACCGAACGCCATCTCGAAGAAACTCATCCAGACTTGTTGATATCGCAGCACGAGCTCAGCGGAACCTATAGGTTGCAGGCCCAGGCTGGAAAGGCGATAGCTAATTTCGAATACGTTATCTGCATCAGTGTTACCGCAAACCAGATCCCAGGGGACCATCCAGATCTTCTAGTTACGAAACGACAACTTGCGCCTATCAGGATGCGCATATGTTGCCAGCGGCCATAGCCCTCTTCCTTTCTATTATGAGCCTTCAAAGCATACTGCCATGGGATGATCCGAGTGCGCTGAAAACGCAGTCATACTTGGTCGATGCGTATGTTGAAAATGACCAGATTCCTGAAGCTATCACTTTGCTTGAACGTATGGCTGCGAGCAAAGGATCAAATTATGCGCCTGATGATGAGCGGCAAATTGAAGATGAAGAGAAGTTTGCTGCACTTCGTCGCAAGGGGTCTAGAGATGGACTGGAGGGAGAAGTGGGCTCAGTGAGGTGAAGCGACCCTCTTCATGATGAAGGTAGTGAAGGTTAGATTGCAAAGCAGATATTTGTGGTAAGATGGTATGCGTCAGGCCGAGGAAGGGGTACTTATATGATAAAGGTCATCGTATCTGGTATTTCCAGCGACAAAGCACCTGCTGTGCATTTTCATCGAAAAAGACATCCACAACTCAGGTATGATGAAGCCAAGCGCCATATCCTGAGCACTTAAGTTCTGGTAACAGCTACATCGTAAGCACCCCATGTGAAGAAGACGTGGACTTGGATTGGTCTCAACTTATTCATATTGTTACGTTAATCTCCAACATACAGACGAATGCACGCTTACAGCCGTGAGATTCCCATGACCAAAACTCCAGCAACTGATTTCAACTCTACACAGCACAGTTTCGTGCTTGTGCGTCAAAGTTCTACAAAAGAAGTGAATGTGGCCCTTGTATTGAGCAACCCCCATAACCAAGGAGGAAAGCTGGTTGTAAAGCGGTGTTGCGCTGGTGAAATACCAGGCTAGGCCAATGTGCAAAACGCCAGTATCGATTTCGGGTGTTGCAAAACCCAGAGTAAACAAGGCCGTGTAAATGATGCGACATCGTACATTTAGAACACCGTCACCTGGTCCGTGACACTAGGTATCAGCGCAGGTCCGTCGTGAACTATTCCCTGGCCTATGCCTTGGCAGCACCCTCTTGTGGTTGATCGAGCACATTCTCCTTCTCAAAATCGGATGCAGAAGTCTCACGGTTCAAGCTTGTCTCGCGGTGTAGGAAGGTGTGTTCCTTGACCGGGCTGCCGACCTTTTCTCCCTGAACAACGTTGTTGCTGGTGCCATTCTGTTGGCCGGTGGGTGTGGGCGGGGCGATGTGTGGGATCTTCTCTGGGTTGGGGTGCTCACGGCCGACTTGGGTGACGCCGACGTCTGAGGCCTTGCCGGCTTTGGAGAGGGCGTAGTCGCCGCTGTCGAAGTACTTGCGCTCCTATGAGGGAATTGTTAGTATGCGATGGAGTCGCGTGTGGGTGAAGACTGTAGAGCGCACCTTGAGCTTGTTCTGCAGCAGGTCCTTCTTGTTTGGTAGCTTGCCGTAGAGGCGGAACAGCTTGGCCTCTTCGGTGGACATTTTCTGTACTCTTGCGTTAGTACCTGTGTCTTTGGGAAGCTGCGATTCTGCCTCTTTTGGGACGAAACCCAGGGCGAGGCAAAGCTGCATAGGAGCTGCCAACACGTACGCTAATGTCCACCTTGTTCTGCTGGTGGGGGTTCATAATGGCGGATGTTCGAGGTGGTTGCGTTGCGTGGGACGAATGACGTTGTTAGGGGGGCAATTGGTTGGCGTTGCAGGCCGCGGCGTGCGGCAGTGTCTTTGTTCTGCGGCGGCCAGGAGAAAGGGTCCACCTGGGCAGGTCGAGCGTTGGCGGTCGTGGTCACGCGCAGACCGCTTTGGGCAGGAACGGTGCAGGGGCAGGGTCGACAAGTATGAGTATAGCTCTTGGTCTGGCCGTGATGGGAGAGCGGTTGGGTGTCGACGGGCGCTTTCGGGCGGCGTGCGTACACAATTGCTGTGTTGTTGTTGCTGCTGCTGCCTAAATCCGTATGTAGTCGTCGGCTGTGTTGGTGACTCTGAGCGTACGCGTTCTGTCTGGTTGGCGACGAAACGCGGCCTCGTTCAAGTGATGTGGACTGCGGACTGCGAACTGCGAACTGCCCCTCTATCGCTGTGTGCGATAAGCCCTTTGATCGCCCGAGGCACTGGCTGGCTGGGATCTGTCAAGTAGAGGTGGCAAATGCAACAGAGCAAGACTGATGGGCAGTGGGGAGAGAGTGTCAGAGTCGTCGTGCAAAGACAGCACAGGCAGATGCGGAGCGGGTCAATGGCTCTCCTGCACGTCTGGGCTGGTGAGGTCGTGGTTGGAGTCGTCGCTTCTGCAGGTCAGGCCGGTTGACAGCTAAGGAGGGGCAGACGCAGCAGATATCTACCATAGGCATGTCCGCAACACCCACCTGGGCAACGAGTGGGCCGACTGCAGCAATCTACCTCGCCCGTACAGTAGCTTATTAGACCAGAGAATTGATGCAGCACGCGGAGCGTCTGGAATGCTGCACCCGCTGCCGCGACAAGTGCCCCGGCCTCCCAAGTCTTGCCCGTCATGGGCTGCACACCATGATGATCGCAGCCTATACCGCACTCAGGAGCTCTCTACAGCGTCACGCGTACACTTCATTGGCCGTCTATACTACCAGATCGCCAGGGTCATCTCCATTGGGGGCAGGAACTTGGTTGGCTCTGTCATTGGCATTTTCGTTGTGCGTCCCCATCACATGGGCACTGCCTGGAGGCTGCTTGCAGTCGACTACACAGTACGTGCTTGCTGATGGGAGCTCCAACACCATGCTCAGCATCCCCGCTCTTACACACACTGCTGTGCTTGTCAAAGACGCACCATTGGCTGCATGGCATTTCCGAACCTCCAAATTCGGGCCGCCGCAAACTTTGGCAGCCAGCCTCCGCATCCACACGCTTGCGTCTAGCGAGCTGCTATTGCTGCTACTGCAGGGTTCTCACACGTAACCAAGCAGCACCAGATCACGAGTTCGCACGAACAAGTGAGCAACGCCAGCCCGCTTTTGATTCGTCGCATTCCAGAATCCCTCTGCACCAACAAGCAAGCTGCACCGGTAGCAAGTCCCGCCTCGATTCATCCGCAAAATGGCCAGCTCGGGCAAGACGTTTGTGGTGGAGCACCTCGATCCTGAATTGGAGGCCTGGTCGTCGCTGGAGTACTCAACCATCGCTGCAGAGTCTCACGCTGCAGGTGCAAAATTCCTCCTTTCTTCAGTACCGACTTCCTTGAAGCTGCCCGCAAAGCTGCAGGGAGTGCAAGGCTTGACAGTCGAGACAAGAGGAATTGAAGAGATTTACGCCGACAAAAAGAACAAAGTATGTCTGCTCGACCCCGCAGCATCAAAAGACTTGAGTCCAGAGGATGGTGACGAATTCGACATTTTCTTGTTCGGTGGCATTTTGGGTGAGCTTATATCTACGCTATATGTAATGATTTCTTGCTGACTCTTGTAGGGGATGACCCGCCCAGAGGTATGTCACGTTTTGTTGAAACTCGCATCTACATCCATATGACTAACAACTTTCCATTAAAGACCGAACTTCAGAACTGCGGAAGAAGGGTTACAGTGGGCGTCGCCTGGGACCCGTACAAATGACAACAGACACTGCAGTCCGTGTAACAAGAATCGTTGTCCAGGACCGGGGCAAGTTAAACTGCTCACAACATCCGTCTGGTACACTGACAATAAGCAGTGCCCGTCGACAAAATACCGTATATCGACAACCCGGACCTTAAGATCAACAAGAATGAAAGCACGCAGATGCCTTTCCGCTATGTGAAGGGTCAAGATGGACAACCGGTCATGCCTCAGGTGAGCCGCCCCTCGCACATGTCATGTTTCAGCATCGAATTGTTGTTTACTATTCGCTGCAGGGCATGGTCGATCTTATTATCAAAGACTCTGAGAAGAGTCTCGACGACCTTTTGTAAGAATGATGAATGTGTGTCTGTGTGTATGTAGGCTGCATGGCGGCCTCACATTCCCAAGGCCAGCTATCTTGTCAAAAGACTCTGCGCCACTGTGGCACGCAGTCTTCGACGCTGTTCAAGATGTGCCAATTTCGGAAACTCAATGGTATGCTGCATGTTAGCATGGCTGCTTAGTTGTGGTACTCGACGGGATGCGAGGTCTTAGTTGGGTATTGAGCGAAACGGACCGATTTTGAGAGCCTCTGTGTGCATCCAACGGCACATTTGAGGACCTTCAAGTCTGTCAAATGTCTAATCTGGCTTCTCGCCCGCTGCTCCGCCTCATCATCTTGATTTTTGTGACAAAATCCCCGCATCAAGTGCTTCATACGGGAATACCATTCCACACGCTGTGACTGGGTAGCACTGAGCAACTATTGGCGGTAGAGTGGAAGACGCGTGGTATGAGGGTCCAATGCGCGCTCCCCGCAGACTCTGAGCCTGAGGAAGCAGGTGATACGTGCTCCGGTCATGGCCCAAACACTTCAACAGTCTCAGATCCCACGGCGAGATCCCATTGTGGATCGCAGGAGGCGACTTCGAGACGCGGAGAAGGACCCAGCCGGGATAGGCGCTAGCAGGCGGGATAAGATCGTTCCCGCCTCGCGGTCAGATCTTGGCAGAGAGACTGGACAAAGCCATCCATATCACTTGCGCATGTCAATCTGGTTACCCTTCTATACCCTTAATCAAATTAATTGAAGACCGCAGCTTGCAGTTGCTGTTCCAGTCGTCCTCCCTCTCGTGCAACGCTCGTGTGCCCTATCGTTTGCCGACATAGTTATCCCCCCTGCGCTGCGATCTCCGACAGGCCTCGTCAGCTGCCGCAGCGGCCACCTATCCCACAGTTTGAACGACGGACTCTGACGTCCACAGCGCCTACAGCCGACAATATAACACGGCGTCCCCTCACATAGTCGACACGCATAATTCGCTTGCTTTGCTTTGCTTTGCTTTGGATCGCCCATGCAATAGCGATAGCGCTCCGGTCCCTCCCCCGGTACAACGATTCCATACGCGGCCACACCATGGCCTTCACACACTCTCCGCCGCGGTGGCGGACAGCGCTGCTAGGCGGTTTATTGGCGACATTATCATGGCTCCCGGGCGGCATAGCGGAAAAGACCCAGGCGGACTACTTCATCAAAAGCCTCCCAGGCGCGCCTGAGCCGTTACTGAAGATGCATGCAGGGTCAGTCAGGGTCACAGGGTCACGAGGCTGCAGAAGGTTTTTACAGAACTGACATGGCCAACAGACACATCGAAGTCGACGCAGAGCACAATGGAAACCTCTTCTTCTGGCATTACGAGAATCGCCACATTGCAGACCGGCAACGGACCGTGTTGTGGCTGAATGGCGGACCGGGCTGCTCCTCGATGGACGGCGCCTTGATGGAGGTTGGACCGTACAGAGTGCAGAACGATGGAAACCTCCACTATAACAACGGCTCGTGGGATGAGTTCGCGAACTTGCTCTTCATCGATCAACCAGTGGGAACTGGATTCAGCTATGTCAATACAGACAGCTACCTCACTGAACTCGATCAGATGGCCAACCACATGCTGGTCTTTCTGGAGAAATGGTTCGCGCTGTTCCCAGAGTACGAGCAGGATGATGTAAGTCCAATCATCTCGATGCGTTGCTCTGGTACTGACAGGATCTAGCTATATATTGCGGGTGAATCTTACGCCGGACAACACATCCCATACATTGCTCGCGCCATCGTAAACCGAAATAAACAACAAGGCAAGACTCCGTGGTCACTCAAGGGGTTGCTGATCGGCAATGGCTGGATCTCACCAGTCGATCAGTACCTTTCATACATGCCATTTGCCTACCAAAACGGCCTCATACGAGCCGACTCAGATTCGGCGAAGCGCGTCGAAAATCAACAGAGAATCTGCATTAAGAAGCTTGAAGAGGGTGGAATGAACATGGTCGATACTTCCGACTGCGAGCAAATCATGGTGACTATTCTCGAGGAAACCAAGGACAGGAAAGCCGATCGCATGAACCAGTGCCTCAACATGTACGACATTCGTCTGCGCGACGACTCTTCCTGCGGAATGAACTGGCCTCCGGATCTGAGCTCAGTCACTCCTTACCTTCGTCGTCCTGATGTCATCCAAGCGCTTCACATCAACTCGGATAAGAAGACGGGTTGGCAGGAGTGCAACGGTGCTGTTTCAGGTCATTTCCGTGCCAAGAAAAGTGAGCCTGCTGTCAAATTCCTGCCTGAGCTTATTGGAGAGGTGCCCACGCTTCTTTTCTCCGGGGACAAGGACTTCATCTGTAATCACGTTGGCACCGAAGAGATGATCAAGAATCTGCAGTGGAGTGGCGGAAAGGGCTTCGAGGTTTCCCCCGGTGTCTGGACACCCAAGCAAGATTGGACATTCGAAGGCGAGGCTGCAGGAACATGGCAAGAGGCGCGCAACCTCACATATGTGGTGTTTTACAATTCCAGCCACATGGTCCCATTCGACTTCCCAAGGCGTACACGCGATATGCTGGACCGCTTCATGGGCGTTGATATTGAGAAGATCGGTGGCATTCCATCCGACAGCCGCATCGATGGTGAGAAGGGTCCCTTGACCAGTGTTGGCGACCACCCGAATTCCACCAAGGCCGAGGAAGACAAAGCTACAGGGTTGAAAGAAGCGGAATGGAAGGCCTACTACCGCTCCGGAGAGGTTGCTCTCGTCGTCGTCGTCATTGTCGCAGCGCTGTGGGGCGTGTTCCTCTGGCGCAGCCGTCGGGCCAACAGCGCATACAAGGGCGATGACAGCGACGAGGGGCGCGAGTCTCTTCTTACTGGCATGGGCCTTGACAATTTCAGGAGAAAGGAGCGCAGACAGGACCTCGAAGCTGCAGATTTTGACGAGCGGGAGCTCGATGACTTGAAAGGCGGAGCGAAGAGGCCAGGGAATGGCTACACTGGCGTCGGATCGAATGAAAAGGGGCGACCTGCGCACAATGATTCAACGTTTTCATTGGGAGCGGATAGCGACGATGAGGCTGGGTCGAGTGAGCGTGCAAGGAGAAAAGAAGAGTCGTGATGAAGCTGTGATATGCATGTAACGGCGTTGTATTATACCTATAGGAATGGATCTGGTGTGTCTTAGAGTTATGAACTGGAGGCAAGGCATTTGCAGGCGTCCGCGGCCCACTTGTACACAACAATAACTTACGTTTTTCGATAATGCACTTTAGTACTTTGAAGCAAACATAGTCTATACATGGAAGGATGCACTAACACCCCTGGCTTCACTCTAACACCCCCCGGATAGAGTTAGATTTTGCTAGTGCTGTCATCAATGGTTGTTCTGCTAGCACTGCTAGCAGGTGGCACAGTCGCGGCTGCCTCACGTGAATGCGGGACTAGCGCGTTGTTCCCAGGCGCGTCACTTTCAGCCACCAGGCATCGACCTCACTTCAGCGGCGACTCGATGTTCACACCACTCTGACAGTTTCAACATGCCTGCGTAAGTAAATAGTCATCTGTTACCACTATACCAATCATGCGCTTCGTGTAAGTATTCTTACTAACAGCAATGCAGCCCAGGCGACCAGTACACGGGCGGCGACGTCAAGAACCCGTTCGAGGAACGCGTCGTAAATGGCTTCACAGCGACCGAAATTGCGACACTGCAGAGCAGACTGAACAAACAACTCGGACCGGAGTACATTTCACAGCGACCGGGCAATGGAGGCGGTAAAGTGGCGTATTTGGAGGGGAACAAGGCGATTGCCCTAGCGAACGAGGTGTTTGGGTTCAATGGCTGGTCGAGCTCTTTGGGCCAGGTGCAGATTGACTATGTATGTCCTCTGGACTCTGACAAGTTTGAAGGAATCGCTAATTTAAAATAGGTCGATGAGCTTCAGAATGGCAAGGTCAGCTTGGGTCTATCGATTGTAGTGAGGATTACATTGAAAGATGGCACATATCACGAGGTGAATAAACACTGCTGTCAGATACCATGACGTCGCTGACAGATATACAGGATATTGGCTACGGCTCGATCGAGAACGGTAAAGGCAAAGCGGCATCCTTTGAAAAGGCGAAGAAAGAAGCGGCTACCGATGGGCTGAAACGAGCGCTGCGCACCTTTGGCAACGTACTTGGAAACTGCCTCTACGACAAGCAATATCTCAAGAAGGTTCAGTCGATGAATGTCAAGCCCATCAAGTTTCAGGAAGACAACTTATATCGACACACGGACTTTGCACCACGAGAAGCAGTAGCTGCACCCGAAGATCAAGTAATTATAAAACGAGAACCACAGAGGACGCCCGGCCGACCAAACCAGGTTTTGAGAACTCGGACAGATCATCTGAATGAGTCGTTCTCGGCGGACTTTGATGACGAGGCTGATGAGAATTTGTTCGATGGCGTAGATATCGCGCAGCCGAATAAAGCAGAGGCATCACTTGACTCTCTATCAGCATCCGAATCAGTAGCCCAGAAAGCCATTGCGGCCCCCAGACCGAACGGTGTACCTTCGGCCCGCACATCACCTGTACGCAACACTGGACCTCTTCGTCAGCCTCCACAACGACCGCCGATGCCTCAAACAGGGCGAGGCCAACCAGTACCACAGCAGCACCAAAACCAGGCACCTGGACGGTCAGGTCAGCCTGTGCAGCATCAGCGACAACCGCAGACGCCAATACACCAGAATCAACCTCGTCTTGGCCAGGGACGCGGTCAGATGCCTCCACCTGTAGGCGATAATGCAGCACTAGCCAGAGGCCCAATCCACCAACAGCAGAACCCCCAACAACCCCCTCACAATCAGCCTCTGCGACCAACCCCTCCCCAAGCACAACAAGCACCACATCAAGCCCGTCCTGCTCCACTTGCTCAGGCCCCTAATACCCCCGCCGCAAACCCCCCTCTCAATAACAACCGTGCCCCCGTAGGCTTCGCAACTGCCCGCGCAGCTGACCTTCTTCAGAAGGGCGATGCACTACCCACACACATTCCCGCCTTCAATCCCAACGTCGAGTCCCCCATCCCCAAAGATAAACGCACCCCAGGTTTCGACTCCACCCGCAGCGCTCCCATCAAGCGTGAAGCCGTTGGCGTAGCTCCCGCACCCGCACCACCTCCTGGCCCACCCGCCGCTGCCAGCGGACCACGCAACACGGGAGCTGCAGCAGGCAACGCAAGTTTCAACCGCCCCAATGTAGTGAATCCGCATCTCGATGCTAATCGTCGCATTGGCGCACCGGGCTACGCAATGAGTCCTAGTGCTAATCGGGGCGCGTATAAACCGCCTACGTTTAGTAATGGTAATGGGGGCCAGGGAATCAAGCGGCCTGCATTGCAGGATGTTAGTAATCAGACGTCTGGGGGGAATGCGGGTGTGGGTGCTGAAGAACCAGAGGCGAAGAAGCAAAGGGTTGAAGCACCAGGAACGGAGAATGCGTCTGGGGGAGTGGCGAGCGTGTAGATGGTGTTTGTTTTGAGGGGAGATGAGTAGGCGTGTGGGTTTGCCTGGTAGAGGGGATGTGTGGAGGGTCACGGCAGTGTTTGCGATGTGTGTGTGTGTGTTTTGTTTTGTTTTTTGGGGCAAAAGCAGCGATGGTGTTTTAAGGATCATGCAGAATAGGCGTTTTGGGAGGGATGATTTGCTCGGCAAGAGAAGGCGGGCTGGCATTACAAAGATTCTGCTACTGGTAGAGTGTTCAACTCGACATCTCGCAAAGCAGACGGAGGGTCATTATTTCGACGAAGCTACTACAAAGCAATAACAGTACATGCGTGTGCAAAGCAAAAATGCAACACTGATACTGCAACAACCACTTCCATGCCTTTTCATTAAGAGCAGTGAGCCACCACGGCAACAGTCGGAAATTTTGATTGGGAAATGTTTGTGTTTTTGTTTTTGGTCTTTTTTCTATTTTTCGTTTGACTTATTAAAAAGTTCATGAGCCAACTACTCTAGACTGAGCTCCTTATAATTACGCCATTGATTTTTGTTTCGAAGAAGATCCGTAAACGGTAAACGCTAATTGTAAAAGACACGCACTGTGAAAGATTCGTCCTCCTCGTAAGGGGGTGGGCGGTGGAACTCGATCCACAGTTGTCATGCAGCCGAAATGAAAGTTTATCAACCTTGGGATTACCGAGCATGCAATCCCATGCCACCATTTGCTTTCCGCGCTCCATGTCATAGAGAGCACAGCACGGTCAAGGAAAACGCGACACGCCAAACGAGAGGTGCGCAGAGCAAGGGGAGGAGAAAAGAAAAGGGAATTTCATACTCTTCTCAAGCCCCGTCAACATCACCCACGAGACCAAACCGCAAACCATCTACCTCTTCTTGCCCCCAGGCCTGGGTTTACACTCCTCACCAATAATCGGATGCAATTTGATTTTAATCGGATAACTTGCGTTATTCCCGCTATACCCTTTGCTCCAGTCATAACTGACCGCGTATGCAAAGATATTGCCATCTCGCGAGAATCCCGTGGCGGTGATGGAGCCGCCAACTTCTGGGTAGCCTTTGAGACGGTGTTTTGCGTCCTTGTCCCAGAAGTGAAAGGTACCGTCTGAGCCGGCGGTGCTGAAGGTGCCGTGGATGGGGTGGAAGGCGATGCTGTTTACCGAGTAGACTTTTGCGATGTCGCGTTGGTTGGGGTCGGCTTGGCGGTGGCATTTGAAGGAGAAGTTTAGGCTGGGAGGCGTGGGGGTGTTAGTTGTGTGTGATTTTTTTGGAAAAGGGAAGAGGTTGAATACTACGTACCTAGTGTCCTTGTCTTCGACGTATTGAATTGCACAGCGTCCCTCGATGGAACCAACTGCGAACCCACTGGCGTCTGAGAAGCAGCTTACAACCCTCGTCTGCCACTTGAGCGGGCTGGTAATCGTCTTGTAGATTGTCGTTGGATTACTCAAATTGACCATGTGAATGTGTCGTTCTGCCGTGGCAATCACAAGCAACTGGTCCTTGATATCCATGCTGTACACGCGCTCGGTCGTGTTGAGCGTCCCGACTGGCTCTGCGCCCTGTAGATCCCAGAACTTGACCGTCTTATCCCATGAGCCTGTTGCAACGTAGTCTTTGCCACCGGTTTGGAACCAGCGCACGCATTTTATGCCTTCGGCGTGGGCTTTTGCTTGTTGGGCTTGGATCTGGCCGCTTGCTGGGGCGGTGCGGAAGTCGACGATGTTGAGCATGCCTGTGGAGTCGCCGGCTGCGAGGCGTGCGCCGTCCTGTTGTTGTTGGTGGTGGTTAGTATGTAGGCTCAATATGGAGGTGACGCGATAGATGTACCTTTGACCATCCTAGACCGAGAACATGGCCCTGACATTCGAATACCCACTTTCCCTGTGCGCCCTGCTGATTGATTTCATAGACGTAGACTTTCTTGTCCCAGCTGCCGACGGCGAGGAAGTCGGCTGTGGGTGAGAAGGAAAGGTCAGAGATGCTGTCGCTGGGCAGTTGGTCGCGAGCGACTTCGACGTCTTTGCTGGTGTCGCCTGTGGTGGAACTTGACGCTGCTGCAGCGCTGGCTTGGCCGAATAGCGCCATATTGTGCGAATGGGATCCGACTCTTGAATGTGGTAGTCTGGGTAGTTGTCGGTGGCTGTTGTTGGAGCTTTGCGCGAGCTTTGTTTATGTAGCACCCACAAGTGGTGGTGGGACGGTTGATACGCGCTCGATTCGCGATGGTGATTTAAGCGATTGTCTCCTACGTCGTGTGAGAAGAATCCAGTACTTGCACGACAAATGGCTCTCTTCAACGCTTCACCTTTAACAACGCGCCTGTAAAGAAACCCAGCGACTAACGTTACGTTCGTCCAAGCTCTCCAGGCACCCTTGCAGGCACCATCCCCCTTCCACCTAGCGCTGCCTAGCCTCCGGCCAAACCATCTCCCGTCCTCCGCTCCACCCTAAAAAGTTTCGCTGCAGCTCCGCCCTTCTCTCCTCCAACGTTCCTCGCTCAAAGAATCGCAACGAAGCACACGCACAGAGCGCATCTCCCTCGGGCGATGCGTCTCCTCGTCGAAAAACAGCTTTGGGAGAAAGTCCCCGGACATCCGGTTCTCGCAATCGGCATTTTCAGCAACGAACCGCCATAGAAGCGCGGCTTCCATCACCACTTACGATGCTTTTCACCGTCTTTCCGCCGTCTGCACTCTTGTGCTGCGCTTCGCTGATGCTGTTGGTGGAAGGGGCTGGCACCTGGATGATGATATGAGTCCGCTGGTTTTCTCTCGCCTGCATGCGGAGGTGCTGTCGGGGTACAGGAGGAGGAGGGGGATGCGTGGACTGTGTTAGGTATGGAGGGTCTTCTCGTCCAGTTTATGGTTATGCGATTGTCCTTTTTGCGCTCTGTCATGGGGTGTAAGATGGGTAACTCAATGGGGCTTATTCTTGATGCGAGGAACGTTCACTTCAAAACACTTTTTCGGATCTGATGGGTAGGCATACATGGGGTACTGGCCATTCGTGGTCAGGCATCTTGTGCATGGGCTATTCGCGTGCGGTCGAACGCACCAGATTCATTCACTTCTTCGGTCGGAAGGTTCACATGATGATCAACACAGAAATAGAGTCAAGCACTGAGGCCGTCTGAATCCCAAAGTGGTAGGATGGCCGCTGCTGAATTTTCTACAATTCTATCTGATTGAACCGGAAGGCTTAGATAGTTGAACTCAAAGTCAAGAAAGAAAAAGCATACTGCAGGACCTCTTTTTGTCGTGTTGTGGTATCATGTCTATGGCTACTCTGTGAACTTCCCAGGCTCATGGCAATGCCTCGCGTCTTCCGTAAGGTCTGGTACTTAGGCCTCATCGCCCAGTACAAACTTCCTGACCTCCTCGTATGCCTTGTCCAAGTCATCATTGACGACAATCTTGTCATGTGGTGCCTCTCCGCTATGCGCGAACTCCATCTCCACACGCGCCTGGTTCAGCCTCTTGACAATATCCTCCTCCTCGTCCGTTGCCCGACTCCTCAACCTCTTCTCCAGGACCTCCATGGACGGTGGGGACAAGAACAAGAACCGTGGACGAGGGAAAGTGGGGTGGTTCGCGACTTGTTTGACACCCTACATGATCACAATTAGTCTCCGTTCGCTCACAGCCCCAAATCTGACAGCAGTGATGGATGGAAGAAAATCGAACAATGCACAAAAACATACCTCCATCTCAATATCCAAAATACACACCCTCCCCTTCTCCGCAATATCCTTGACAGCCTTCACACTCGTCCCATAGCAGTTCCCCCCAAACTGCGCATGCTCCACAAACCCTTTTTGCTCCACCAACTCCTGAAACTCGTCTTTTGTAACAAAGTAATACTCGACGCCGTTTTGCTCGGTGCCCCGCGGCGCGCGCGTGGTGTGCGAGATGCTGAAGCCGAATTTATCGGGGTAGGCGGCGAAGAGGCGCGAGAGGATTGTTGATTTCCCGGCGCCGCTGGGGCCGGAGATCACGATGGGGGTGTGGGCTTGGAGGGCGGCGGTTGAGTCGGTGGGGGCCATTTTGAAAGGTGTGGTGGTGAGAGTGCGGGTGGTGGTGGTGGTGAAATTGCGAGGAGGGAGGTGGGGATGTTGCGAGGTGTGAGATGGGTGAGATTGCGGGGTAAGCTGTATCTGAAGGGCGCGGCGATATGGTTGCCTGAACGCTGTAGAAACAAGTAAAGTGCTTCTTGCAGTGATCAATGGCATTGAGAGACAGTGTAGGAGCTATAGCTTGGTGCAGTATGATTGGCGGTCCAAGCAAGGGTCTCTCGAGTGGTGGTTTAGCGGGGCTCAAAGTGGGATGGCGGAACCGGTGACATCGCGTTGAGACTCGCGTTGATACTGACCTCATCGAGCTTCAAATCTCGGCTTCCCCATATTATCGCGATTCTGGGTTCCGTACACATGATACGGTAACTTTGACACGCCTCGATTTTTCTGGGTAGCTTCAGAGCTTCACAAATCTCATCATGGCATGTATAATCTACATTCACACTCGCCAAACTTCAAACCACTAACAACCCAATCATAGTCGAAACAATACCTTACCCTTCACACGGTCGATGCCGCTCACCCCAAAGCAAGCGACGTCTTCGCGTTAGCACCAACACCTACCCAGCTTCTCTCCGCATCAGGCTCAAGCACAATTAACATTTACGACACAACACAGCCTGAATTCCCGGTTGTGCAAACCCTCGAGAAGGCGCATCCACTGGGCATACATCACCTGGTTACTGCAAGGGAAGCTAAGCGCGCGGCGAGTGCCGGGTTTGAGGGCAAGGTCAAGATATGGACTCAGGATGAGGAGGGTGTATGGTCGCTGGATGGAGAGATTGTTGGTGGGTATGCCTTGGGCTTTCTTTGAGCTTTGAACATACCCGTTCCTCGACTTTCAAACTAGCACTACCTTGCCACTGGATGTATGGGACAAGATGCTAATGCCGGTTCAGATCAAAACAAGCCCGGTGAGATCTGGGCGATTGCGCTGAGTGCAGATGGACAGTATCTCGCGAGCAGTAGCATCAATGGCAAGATCAACGTCTGGAGTACAAACAAAGCTGAGGGTATGCCGCGGATACGGGAGTATGAGACCAAGGGTAGCTTCGGACTGTGTGTGGATCTGGTATGTGTGTCGCATATCTACAGTAACCCCCTGTCTGACAAATATTCAGAGTCGAAATGGAAGTTTCACGGCTTCTGGCCACGAAAACGGATCCATATACGTCTTCAACAATGAGAGCGGACGGCTCGTACACTCGTTAGCCGGCCTTGTTCACCCTGTCCGCAGCGTAGCTTTCTCTCCAGCATCGTCATTGTTAGCAGCCGGCGGTGATGCACGAATCATTGCATTATACGACGTCAAGTCTGGCGAGCAAGTCGCCAACTTTACCGGCCACGGTGGATGGGTGCTGACCCTTGACTGGAGTGATACCGGCGAGTACCTATTGTCTGGGTAAGTCAGACCGTTACCATACACAAAGCGTAGATGGGTCATGGTCAGTTAACATTGGACTAGATCTCACGACTCCAAAGCAAAGGTGTGGCGTATCGAGACGAGAATGTGTGTTGCGACGCACGCTCATGGCGATAAACCGCTGTGGACGGCCAAGTGGCTTCCCAAAGCTCCAATGAAGAGCGAAATGTTTGCGCTGGGCGGTGGGAACAACTCGATCAGCTTTTACCGAGAGGCTGCGGGTTGAGAACTACAAGATACACCACATACCGAACACTTTTTGATAGAAAATACTGAAGCCTTGTACGGCTAGAATGGTAGACGACTGAAGAGCGTACGGGCTGGTCAGGCGCTGTCCTGAGAAGGTACAGTGTAAGGGTTTTGCGGGCTATGATGTCTCGTAAAAATCGACCAAGGTATCCTGGAGATTATAATTCAGATACTAAACAATCCAGAATCTAGTACTTCAATATAACCCGAATACTATGGGAGTGACGACTTCCTTGGCAATTCATGCTGGAGTAATAGTATACGGATAGATTGCTTTCACACTCTCGATACTCAATATCTTGAAGCGAAATTGCCCCGTGGCTCTGCTCTGGCGGTGAAAGTAAAGAACCCCGGGGCCGTACCTATGTAGGCAGCATCTACGGCAAACGCACGTGAGTAGGTCAGGGCGCATAGCTCTTACTTCCCGGTGGGATCGAACGCGCGACGAGTTGCGGCGATTAAGCAAGGCACCTACACTCGCACTCAGTCCTTCGCACCTTCTTCTCAATTTCTCCGTTACTCCACAACGCGACCAATTTCCTCGATAGCTAACTACTGCGGTCACTTCAGCAATTCCCAGTTTCAGCAATGGGTCAGCAAGCATCCCACCCGTTTCTGCCCCCCGCGCGCGGCGGACCGCTTTTCCGTCTTCGTCGCGAGGTCAGAGACGAAATCTACGATTACGTTCTCGGAGGCTCGCTGATTTATTTGAGATAGCGCAGGGTATAGTCTCTCGATTTACTAGCGCATAGTGTTGTCATTAGCATATATCAATGGCCAGACCCCGGTAACGACCAACGCGCTCCAGAAAGAAGACTTGCACTTCGGTCTGCATAACTGGTTACTCGCGAGTTCTCAAATCTGCTTCGAAGTCGCGGAGCTCAGTTCAAAGAGATTTTGGTTCTCATTTCGACCAGGTCTTTGGCTATGGTGTCGTACTTATAGTGAGCCACGGGACCGGCTCCAAGCGATACCGCACTCTAATTCGTAGTCTGGAATTTATTACGCGACTCGGCCGCCTTCAACTCTCTTGTCCTGAACAAAGATGTACGACATATAACCGACCGACAAGACAATGAAGATATGTGGACTCATATACCTCTCCATTACCTCCGGTTGGCGGCCACATTACGTCCATTTGATTTGATCCGCAGGACCTATGCTTTCCATGCTGCAGACCGTGTCGGAGACCTATCACCACACCGTCAGACTCTCGCAGAACTTCGATCCCGTGGGATTGGCACTATATTTGGATCAATACCAGCGCCATTGGGACTAGTTCTGGAACGGGCGACCTCGCAAGATCACTCTGAAGTTGGAACTTGGAGTCTCTTGGCTTCTCGAAGCACATACAGTGACCCGCGAATAAAAGGTGCTCGAATTTAGTCAACGCCTTGTAGGCCCGGCAGATGTGGCAACATGGGATGGGTGGAGCTTGACAATGGGCCACGAACTCTATCAGGGCGTGGTTGGGAAGTACAGATCGTAGTTGAGCGGAAGATCTAGTAGATCACAAGACCGCTTTCGCTGGGGGATGGCCCACACACTTCCAGAGCGTCAGGCTGAGGGGGTAGGATCTGCATTTTGTTAGTCTATGCAGGTATGTGATACGGGAGACTGGTTTCGAGCGATCACGATGTAAAACACATTGTCACAGCTAATAAGCTCTCGCGCATGTTATTAGCAAACGTTGTTCGCCAATTGAAGTCAACCTGCCAGTTCATGAGGCCTGTGGCTAGAGCACGAGCATGGGGTCCTTGGGAAATAATTGTATTTGCCTTTTCAGTGGATATCAAACAATAAATCGCCTCGTCCAGATAGGGTCTCTGGAGCGTGTTCAGAGTTTAGTTCAGAGTTTAGTGTTGGTGTGCGCGTGAAGGTCACGAGGCCTGGTCGTATCAGGCTGTGTGTAGCTCGAATTACGACTGCCAGTCGATTCTGAAGAGAGCCAGATCAAGCTCTTATATGGCATAGCACTGGCTGTGAGTCGTACCGGCTTACTATTTTTCTCGAGCTTACTATGCGAGTGACAGAAATCTACGCCAATGATCTTAGAACCGACTACTTGCGACGCTGCCATAGGTATTTATTGCAAACGATCGGGTCCTGAAAGCTTAGGCAGCACCACGTGTACGCACTTTCGTACGATCGACATCGATGTTCGATCAGTTCGATTTTATCAAAATGTTGCAGATGTCTCCACCATCGGACTGTGTCACTATTGGACGGGCGAACTGTCCCGAAATCCTTGTCAGTGAACCTTGGAAGACTCGGGCCGCAGCACGTGTCGCGTTTGGCGTTCGTGCGCCATAACCTCAACAACACCCGGATGTTCTGGCGTCGAAATATCGCTGTTCTATTGTTATCATGGCTAGAGATGGTCTTGAGCCTCACTCGCTTCTTGCCCATCAACATGCACCCGCATTAGTGCTGGACCACGCTGGCACTATTATTGCCGCTAATGAAGGTAGCCTTCGCCTCATTTCCCCTCCACGTCAGAACACCGCTTTTGTCACAGAGGCCTCCTTACTTGGCAGAAAGATTGCTGATCTTAGTTTGTTCCCGCTTCCTGGACCTCCGCCCGTTCTATGGAATTGGAATGACATCTTAGCTGCTGCTGTTGATGCCAGCGAATTAAATGTCGACAATCGGCGACGCAATAACGGCCTAACTCCCCCAGTTAGTACTGTAGACGCCTACCAGGACACCGACGACTTCTGGGACGAGGAGGCAGAACGACAATCCATCATCGAAACCAATGTGTACGTTCCACGCTATCCTATCGGTACGGATGCAGGTACCACGAAAGATGTCGCAAGCGAGCCTGGTATGGTTAGAGCCCGGGCCACTATACGGTGGTATCCATCCTTAAACAGCGGCTTATACCTCATCGTGTTGCATCGAACATCTCTGCCATATCGAACAGCGCCTGCATCACCAG
The DNA here is from genome assembly GCA_010093695.1 of Plenodomus tracheiphilus IPT5. Lineage (NCBI taxonomy): Eukaryota > Fungi > Ascomycota > Dothideomycetes > Pleosporales > Leptosphaeriaceae > Plenodomus > Plenodomus tracheiphilus. The sequence continues at coordinate 37,007 of MU006336.1, forward strand.
CCGCGGTCAAGGATGCGACGTACAATTTCCAGAGTCTCGTGGCAACGCCTCCGGCCTCTACGACCTCCCCTGAACAGCGACCGCCGTCAAGCCATTCACCTCATTTCGGTCTTGACATGTCAGAGCCTGATACCACAGACATTGCCTCTGCTATCATCCCCCACATTGTGGCAACCCTCGATACAGACGGTCAAGCGATCAAACTCTCAAGATCATGGTACCTTTTCTCAGGCATGACTGAAGAGCAGAGTCTTGGCAGCGGATGGATATCAATCATGCACCCAGAGGACGTGGCTGATATGACCAAAGCCTGGGCAAATGTAGTCGCAAACGGTCTTTCCCACTGGACACACCAAGCAAGATATCGGAGAGATTCAGATGGCACATACTGCTGGTTCCTGATCCGTGCAGAGCCTTACAGAGATGGCAGAGGAAATGTCCTCCGTTGGTATGCATCTATGATGGATATCCATGAGTGGGTCGTGGCCCGGCTAAAGGCAGACATACGACGACAATCTATCATCACTCTCTTCGCACAGACCGATGTCATGCTATGGGGTATCGACAAATCCAACCAGATGTACATCTGCGAGGGCAGGCTCAAATGGGATCCGAATCGTGTAGTGAAACTTTTGGAACGCGCGCTACGTGAACAGCAAGCACAACAGGACGATGCTGCCGAGAATACAGATCGTAATGCGGATCAGGAGCTAGTTCATACAATTCAAGGAGTGTTGCAAGGACGCGACTTCAGCCCCATTGTCGAGCATTGGGAGGACAATCGCTATTTTCGGACTCGCTTTGTTGCTGAGCATGTTCCTCCTGGTATTGATGGAAGTGTTACAAGCGAGGATGTGGTGCAGGCTGCTTTGGCGCTTACCTTCGACATTACAGAAGAAAAGGCCCGTTCAGTGCTGCTCATGGAGAACAAACAGCTCATTGCTAAAGAAAAGGCTGCTCTCGATGCGAGTAGTTTGAAGAGTAGATTTCTTGCCAATGTAAGTTGCGCCTAAATGAACTCTTCTTTTACCTAATAGGACTAGATGTCGCATGAAATCCGGACTCCAATTTCTGGTATCATAGGTCTCAGCGAACATCTATCCGACTGTGGCTTGAATGAGGAGCAGCTAGAATTCAGCAACTCCATTGAGGAGAGCGCAAAGTTCCTCCTCACTTTAGTCAACGACGTCCTGGATTTTAGTAAGATGGAGTCAGGACACATGGACGTTGAGTCTATTCCCTTCTCACCGCTCAAGCTCATCAGCGATACTTTGATTCCTCTGCGGCTTCAGGCCAAGGAAAGAGGCCTCGATTTGACCTTTGACAGCAAACTCCAGCCCGAAGTCATCTTCCTCGGTGATCCATGGAGACTACGACAAATACTCACTAACTTGATTGGCAATAGCCTCAAGTTCACACAAAAAGGCCACATCGGTCTGAGCGTAAAAGAAGCCGATTTAAAGAAGAATGTAATGGTCCTACACTTCACCGTGCACGACACTGGCGTCGGCATCGCAGAGGAAGTCCTGAAATCTCTCTTCAGACCCTTCAGTCAAGCCGACGGTTCAACCGCCAGATTATACGGCGGTACAGGCCTCGGTCTCGCAATCTGCCGCCAACTCGTCGAACTCATGGGCGGTAAAATCTCCCTCGCATCAATCTGGGGCTCAGGGACAACCGCAACCTGCAAAATCCCCTTTAAACTCTACCACGGCCCAACCCACAACCTGATGAACACGACCACCCTGCCCGGCCGCGTGCGCTCCCAAAATACAGACAAAGACAACACCGTGAAAAAGACCCATTCCCCACATCCCTCCAGCGACACCACTAGCATCAACAACCTAAACTCCACCGCCGTGCCCACCACCCTACAAATCGCAAACCACATCCTCCTTGTCGAAGACAACCCCATAAACCGCAAAGTCATCACCCTCGCCCTCAAAAAACTCGATTTCCTCGTTTCGGCCGTCTGCGACGGCCAAGAAGCACTGGACTACCTGTGTATCACCTCTTCACAGAAACTGCCTAATGCGATTTTGATGGATTGCATGATGCCTAATGTTGATGGGTATGAGGCTACGCGCAGGATTCGCAATGATAAAGCGTTGTTTAGCGAGTATGTGAGGCAGCTACCGATTATTGCGCTTACGGCGAGTGCGATTAAGGGGGATAAGGAGAAGTGTTTTGATGCAGGGTTTGATGACTTTTTGACGAAGCCGGCGGCGAGGGATGATTTGAAGAGGACTTTGTTGAGGTGGTTGGTTAGTCCGAGGGTGAGGGGGTTGGATAGGAGTAGATCGGCTAATTGATGGGGAGGTTGGGTGGGGGGCGTGTATTGAGCATTATGGGGGATTGTGAGCTCATGGGGTTAAAGCGGTCTCATGGTTGCAAAGGTTGGGGAAGAGAACTCAAAGTACATATACTCCTAGCGGGATTTTCTTTTAGTGCAACAACATCATCCTCTCAGGCATTTTGAAATTCATCGCGCGCGCTCTTAATCGCGTTACTTTCGATTTTCTTCGGAACACGAGCAAAGAAGCCACGATGTGGGGAACCACGCGAACGACAGTGCTTGCCACATTGAGAACAATACTTTCTGATCGCATCGAAACGACGCTGCTAAAGCGTACTTTGAAATATGCGACCAAGAAACGCAAGTAAAAAGAAAAGCATAGCTGGTCAGCCGGAATTGCTATCGATCCCCCATCCATACAACAACAACCTATACTCTACCCTTCCCACCAAGGCCCTAGGTAGCACATCTGAACATGAACATCTATAAAGCATGCGCGATCGAATGCCAAGCCAGGTCTGCTCGCCACAGAAGAAGCAACTGTGAGTAAAAGGAAGTGGCGTGAAAAGTAGAAGACTATGGTCTTGGGGTTGGATATTTCTACGCTAGAGAAGCCTGATGTTGGATCTTGTTTCGAGGAGGGGGTAGATAGTGTAGTGTTGTTGTGGGAATGGGACGTATTTGGGGTGCTGGGTACTACTCTGCTCACTATTGATCCATCTGCATGAATCATACGTACTTCTTAGTTACATGGAGTAGTGGAAGCAGACCTCTGTCCTGACACTGGGTAGGGATGGAGGGAGGGATGTGTTGCGTTGAGATGTAGAAATTAGAGCGCTGTGATGAGTCAGTGGGTTTGCATGGGGTATCTGTAGCGGCGATGTTATAGAAGATCGATAGGTTGGTTTGCGTTCGTATAGCAAGCATATAAGTAGAATCATCAATTGTAGTAGAAGAAAAACTTAATCTGTTCGGTGAGGAACTCATATTTACCATAGGTAATTGATACGTAATTGCATTTTAGTCTGGATACTAGGTATATAAGCACCTTAATAATGGTTTAGCGTAGTGGGAACGGAGACTATCCCTAACACTAGATGTGTGGCGAACAGATAGCATCGACAGAGATACGATATTCTTCTATAGGCTTTATTAGATATTCTATTCATAACACATTCCGTCATATAATATCTCTATTTACTGGAATGTCGATACAAAAGCCGCCAAGTATCCTTATAGATCCCACGCGGTGACTTGCAAAGGACAATGAAAGCAAGTGTAAGATAGCTCCTCGCGTCAAGAAGTACAAGAAAACGAATGGAAACTGATAGAATCGTCAATGACTTGAAATCCGTTCTCTTGTAGTACATATTTCTCGCCTCGACCGCTTCCTCGTCTATTGAGGCGTTCAGTGCTTGGTCTCGGGTTCGAAGGCTCCGATTGAACAAGTAAGCAATCAGTGTCATTAATAGGGGCAATATGATCCCAGACAAGGCGCAAAACCTCCGTATCCATCTTTCTACGGCGGTAGGAAAATTGAAATTCCAAGCTCCACATTGGACCAAGCCGAAGAGTATTGTTGATGTAGTCAGCATGGTCAAGAAGAGTAAGCCGAAGATGCGGCCAGGACGGAAGAATAGACTTGGTAGTGACCTCGTGCTTTTCGTTGTCTGGGATCGCGATGTCCGTGGGCTTGATTAGGATGAGCAGCGCCTCACCCTAGAAATTGATCTCTATCCAGGGGATTTGGGCGGCCATGATGTTGTGTGTATGTAATGACATTGTAGTAGGGGGTTATGGATGGACTGTTGGTTGTGATTGAGGTGCACTTGTGTTGTATGTGATATAAATCAAAGTAAGAAAGATCATATAAGCTGTAGTTTGAAGTTGAACTGAATACACAGTGATCGCTAAATGCAGGTTATGTGTACATAATTCACCGTTAGTAGATATCGCAGCATCTGCAGAACTCCACGATGTTCCTGAATTGTACACTTAACCGATACAGAGTGGTGATTTCACTCATGCTGAAGTATTGGAAACTATGCTTTGATGGCATCGCTTATCATTGAACAAGTTTTGGATACCTCGCCCGGAGGTCTTTGGAAGATGATATATACAAGAAGTCAATATAATTGGATACCAACAAGTGGCTGCCATACTTTGAGTGGAAAAGCTACTCCACAGGTCTCTTCTGCTTAACGCACAAGGGGCGTTGCGCTAGCTGTAGGCCTGACCTTGGTCTCAAGGGTACAGGGCGTGGTGTTTGCCTTGTCCCTACCCATACCAAAATCATACTTCTCAGGCTTGTAACCCGAAAAGGGCCTTCCTCCGCGTCCGCGACCGCGACCGGGCCAGAAGCCAGTGGGGCGAGGACGACCCCAGTTGAAGCCAGGGTAGATGCCGTGGAATTGTCCAGGACGGCCAGTACCCGTGGGAAAGGGGAATGCAGGAGCTCCTGTTCCTGTGGGGAAGGGAGGAAGAGCAGGTGATCCAGTTCCGGTAGGGTATGGAGGGAGCTCAGGGACGGCAGGGTTGGTGGTCGGTCGTTCGGCATCAAGGGGTGTCTTGGTAGCTTCCGACTGACCCTCTGTGCATGATGTGCTCTCTGCGGGAACAGGAGCTGCAGTTGCTTCAGGCGCTTCAGGAGCAGGAGTCTCAAGCGGAAGCTCTGTGCTGATAGCCTCGCTCTGGGTGCTCTCAGTGGGAAATTCGGGAAACTCAGGCAGTCCAGTTGGGATAATCTCAGTTATTCCAGAAATGATCTTGGAGATCACGGGCCCCAAGGACGGCACTGGAAAATTCAGACTGAAAACTGGGGCGTTGGTAGGGTTGAAGATTTCTGACGCGGGAACGGAGACGGACTCGTAAGGGGCGGGTTGATCGTCATCGACGGGAAGCGGGGTGGACTGAGCTGGAACGAATGGGCTAGGAGTCGTTGGTGGCTCAATGGTAGCTCCGGAAGTCACAATCTCGAAGGTAGGTAGCGCAGAGTCGGCTGGAATCTGGGGAGCAGGTGTTGGTACTGAAGCGGCGGCGGTGCTGCTGGGAACGGGAGTGGGCTTCTCAACGGAGACAGCAACTTCCTCTGCGGATGCGACGGGCGTCGCAGCGGGAGCCTTGGAGCTGGCGGAAGCCGAAGCAGCTGGGGCAGCAGAACCGGCACCGTTGGCCATGCAGGCAAAGCTCATCGCTTTGACACTGGCAGGGCTGCGGACCGGGCCATCAAGCTTCCAGTCCATGTCGACGTAAGGCCAGCAAATACGGCCATCAGACATAGTGACCATGTCACCGGCGACGAAAACATCCATTGACTTGACCGGGGTGCCAACTTTCTTTCCATCCTTGACGAGCTGGAAGTATGAACCTGTGAAGGCACCCATGCAGCCCATCGCATCGAAGGGGCAAGTTGGGCTGGCAATTTCCTCCCAGGTGACGAGAGCACTGGTACGATCAAAAGCAGCCACGTGGGCGTTTTGGCAGTCAGCAGATCCAGTGGTGATCCAGTTGACCTGAGAGTCACCATCACCGCCAATCTTGGAGGTAGCTTGCTCGCCGACAAGAGTCTTCTTGTCAGAGAAGGTGGCAATGGCGACGTTACGGTTGATGGTGCGGTTTACAGACTTGGTGTAGCCCTCGCCCATCCACTCGTTGGTGGTCAGATCCTTGGCGCCACGAGACACCCACGAGAAGATGTACGAGTCGCTGTTGATGAAGCGAGCGAGGCCACTGTATGACCCGCTCATACCACCCATCGCCTCATTTCCAGCACCGTTTTGAACATGCTCGTTCGAGACTTTGACACCAGACTTGTCCATTCCGGTAGATCCGGTATTCAGCCAGATTGCTCCCTGATCCTCGCTGCAGAGACTGGGGAATGGAACAGAGTCGGAGGCTTCGAATGCGATTCCAGTGTTGTGCGAGCAACCCCAGCTGGAGCTGGCACCTTGGATCTGCGTAAGTGTACCATTCTCGGTGACGTATTGAATGGCATCGCCGAAATGACCCTTAGCATCGCCCGAATAGGCGGTAACGACGAAGTAGGCTCCGTACATCCCAGAGGCTTCAGAAAAAGCCAGGTCACCGTTCATGTCGGGAGATGCCAACGCGCCCATTCCGCCAACATTTTCGGGCCCACCAAGGAAAGTCTTAAAAGTTTGCTTGCCAGCGGTGTAGCGGTAGAGAACTGCGACTGGAGTGTTATCGGGCGGTGCATTGGTGGTACCAGAGGGCATAGCCTCGTTAGTGAGAAGCGCGAAGCCATCGTTGTGTGCCACCAAACCACCAGCTTCCTTTCCACCAGTGACAGTGACAGCTGTACCTACAGCAGCAAACGTGGAGGGATTCACTTGTTGAACATGAACATTGGTGTCAGACGCATCGAGGTATGCGAGGTATGCCGACTTGCCATCAGGCGAGACAGCGAAAGGTGTGCGGCGATGATGGGGGTATCCAGTCCAGTATGATTCCTTGACTGGATTGAAGGACGCGGAGAGGGTTAGACTCCCAACATGCGTTTTGAGGTTGCTCTCGGAAAGTTGGGCAACAGCCGCACCTGCAAGCAGGGAAAGAAAAAGAGATTTGGACAACATATCGCAAGAAGGGCGGATGTGTAAATGAGTGACTGAAAAGAGCGAACGACCAGCGAACCAAAAGTCAAAGTCAAAGTCAAACGAGCGACAAAGAATGAATGAATCTTCCAAAGGTCATGAAGCGGTAAGGATTGTCATCGTCGGACTCAAAGTCTATATAGACAATTCGTTGTGAAACAATTCGGCTGCGCAAAGACCCAATGCATGGGCCATACAAACATCACCAACGCGACTCATCTCGGGACGTCCCTATGGATAGAATTGCGGGGTGGAAGGCCCACCAGTAGGGTGCATCTAACGATGGGACTGGTGGAACTGGCGAGAAGCACGGGAGATAAGATGAATGGCAATATTAAGGGTGTTTCGAGTTGTTTCGTCCAAGGCGGGCGCTAGTTAATCGCCGCACGGTCACCTGACTGCTGTGCATCAATCGATCTAGAACGTTGTCGAAGGATCGGACAGAGATTATATCAGAATCATCTCCCGCTCCTCAATGTTCTGAAGTGTTTCGTTCCCTGCGGCAAACGTGCCCAGTCGTTCCCAGGTATGAGGATCTCGCACCGAGACGCCCAACACAAGTCCAGCAATTACGTTGTCATATCTTGCAATAGTGATGCAAACTATAGGCGCTTTGAACGCTCGTGGTGCATCGCCGGAGCGTGCTCGTCGTACAGTGGATTGCTCGTTGCCACCTTCAGTCTTGACCTTGGCTTCACAGAGAATACAGTCATGCGATATGGTTATGGAGCTTGTTCCCTTGATGAAGAGAGTGTATATCCACGCGCCTTTGTTCTGGTCCGAACTTAGAGTGGCAGAAATGGTCGGACCACGGAGTGAAAGCGATGCGGATGTCAGTGTGCCCAGTATGTTCAACCCTGACGGCACGATGCGAGCCGCCCCGACCACGATTACAGGGCTGAAGGTCTCAAACTCCGCATCTTCCAGAGTTGTGTAGCTTATCGCAGTATCAAGACTAGCCCAAGACCAAGATGGTGCTCGCCACTTGTCGAGCGCAAAGCTGTCGAGGCCAGAAGGTGAAGCTTGCCACAACAAATCCAAAGCTAGGTTGCCTTTCCAGAGGCCTGCCAGATAGTCTGAATGTGTGGCTTTCCTGATTTTACTTGCGATGCCTGAGATAGCTGGGAGCTTATCGCTCGCAACAGTGAGGTTGCGCGTCGAGTACTGCTCCACGATACGCTGCCACGCTTGCCAGATCGTGCTGGCCTTCTTGCTTGCCACAGCTCTGGGAATGAGCGCTGGAGTTGTCGGATATGCTTTGCGATCTGGCATACATTCGCAGCGGTAAGAAGTCTTGCATTCGAACAGTAACTCAGTCTCTGTGTAGTGGACGATCCTGGTGCTGAGCACATGCTCTTGAAGAGCCCATGCACGGAATGTGAGGGGCCCAACTAATTTGGCAGGACCACCATTGGAAGAGTGACTTGGATGGTGATCCAGAATCCTCCTAGCTCGCAGCGAGAACTCTTTGCTTGTCGTGTTCTCGTATGGTATTTTGACGGGCTTTCGTCTCTGCGCAAGGCATCTCGCGCTGCCGTCGCCCGAGTTGGTCGCGGAGATGGTGATGTAGCTGTTTTGATAGATACTGCCCATTCTCGATGACTCGGCTTCCCAATCGCGCACACTATCCTGGACAATGCAGAGCGAGTCTATCCATATGTAGCGCAGGCCCAGTTGACGGGTGATGACAATTGCATCTTGGAACAAAGGCGGCAGAGCATCAAAGGGGATATTGGCCGCGAGCTTCTGCCAATTGGCTTTTGTAGTCTTCAGGAGAGAAGCGCTGCCCCAACAGTGCGACAGAGTGGCGTATTGGAAACTTTTGCCTTGGGTGTCAATGAGACGAATTGGTGATGAGACCCGACCAACGTCAAGCAGCCGCTTGGGGGCGGACATGACTGGCTCGTGAGCTGGTCGACATGCTGTGTGCTTGGGATTTGCAATACAACCTTGTATACATCGACGAATGAAATTGAAAGTGTCGTCGGAACCAGAGTCTGTAGGTATGTGATGGGCTGTACCAAGTGTAGGCCATGGTCTACGAGATGCTGTATCATGTCAGAGTGCTGTGCAAGCTCTTCTGTAGTGCTTAGTAGAATCGCAATGAACATTAGCGGGTATCGAACTTTTTTTCAAGTAGGAGGTTCGCAGCAGTAAGGAGTTACGTGGGGGCGTAAGCAACAGAAACGCAACACCCACCAGAGCCAGCGTATATCTCAACGATCTCATTCTTCCAGCGGTCACCATCAAGGTTGATCTTGACAGTCCCTTTCTCCCTGAGTTCGAGATTGACTTTGGTGCGAGCGCCTCTCCAATTTCCAAGGAAGGCGTCCAGCGCCAAGATCAATACTATGCAGAATCTACAGCCGCCTTTACTGGCATCTTTCGTTTTGATCAAGGTGAAAGTATCGATAACGAGATGCAAGCTGGCGCGCGGATCCTTCGAGGCTTCAGTCTGATACACCGAACTTTGATGGTTCCGCGGATCCAAATTATTGCATATGCTGCATCGCTTCCGTTGCGATTGCTTTGTAGTTGATGACGAAGAAGCACGGCGCACGGGCCGTCGAAGTGATTTTGGCAGAGGCATTGTCAGGTGAAGCGTGGTCAATTGATGTTGCGACACGATGGATGCATGTCGATAATCAATCGCATCATGCAGAGCTGTTGAGGTTCGGGTTGGTAATTGGGGCGAGCTGGTTCCGGTGGATGACAGCAACCCGTTGCGCCAAGAGCCTCGGGCCCTTCATAAGCGTCATGCTCAATGTGAAACCGAAGGCTTGATTCACTTTTCACATCCACGAATCCATCCTTCACGACATAAGCATCAATAGTTGTGAACGCGAATTGCAAATGCGGCGAATACGAACCGCACAATGGCCTGTCATTTTATCGAGAGCTACAATTGTATTACTCAACGCTTTCTACAATCCTCCAGCGTCATCCTAATCGATAGCGATCTGACCGATCAAGGTCAAGCCGTTGCCGAGACCTAACCCGGCCCATCTCATCTGGTCGTGTGATTTGTTAGTCACAATGACAGGAGCCTTGAACGCGACCATTTGACGCCATTACGACCATAATACCTTTACAGCTTCAGCTGAATACTAAACACAGCTCTTCTGGCATGACGCTTAGTTCTCATACCTCTGCAGGGACAGTATATCCTTTTAGTACCTGGAGCTATTCTTCAATCTTACATTTCCACCAAACCCACCCAATATGAATTAGACAAAAACTAGCAGACATGGTGAACTCGGGACGATTTCATGTAAACGCACAGGGCAATACGAAATACAAAGAAACCGCGCTTCCACAGCGAAAAGTCGATGTCGTGGTCTTTTTTTATCCAGCCGATTGTGGAACACTATCATACACCCAACCCATCAATCCTACATAACAGCACCCACACATAGAAACATTTTTCCACTTGCACACCCAAAGACGCCCCTCAAACCCCAGCATCTAGAAACTAGCTCCAAAGGGGGAGGGAGGCTCTTGAAAATTCTACCTTCCTAAACTTGATCTTCACTGCATGAATAGACTGTATAGTGCATTCATTACACATTTATCTCAGGGAGGAAAAAAGTCACTTTCTTTCCAAGAAGACAACCAAACGCCTACAAACACATGCCAAAAAACTAACAATCGATGATGAAAGCAGTAATACACTCTAACCTCTGCCCCCTCTACCTATAAATACCATCATATCCCGTCACCTACCCAAATGACCCATAATGATAGCTAAACTTTGATTGCAACCAAAACTACTAACCCCATCCCCATTCAATCTAAAACCTGACCCCTACCCCTAATCCTTCTTCGCCTGCTATCCCCACCGCTACACACGACATACATAAACATCAAACCAAAACCCACACAATCCTCATGACCCTCTCCCTCCTCTAACCAAACAATAGCCTACACATCACCAACGCAACACTCATCGTATTTCAAATCATTCATTCCTCTCCTCTCCTCTCTTCTCTCTATAATTCAATCTCTGCTCGGTGTACGGCTGTGCTCATACATTGCCCAAACCCAAGGAAACACCCGAGGTTGGAAAGGCAAAACAAAAAAAACAAAGAAAAAACGCCTATGCTATGCAAATAACCACCCAGCCAGCCGCCCACACCCCCAAAACCGAATCCAGGCCAAAATCCAAAAAACGATTCCACTCCAAAAAGCAAAAACACAACCCCAGTCTAGGAAATACCCAGCCTCCCAAAGAGAGGAAATATCAGAGGGAAAAAACAAGGCCCAGTGCGTACTTACAACGCCAAGCCCGCTCTCAACGGGAACCCAAAACTAAGGGTGAAAAGAGAAAAACAACGTAACAAACCGAAAAAACAGTCTCTAGGGTGTTGGAACAAAGGAGAAGGAAACAACATGTGCACGCTGGGTGTACCGGAGGGGGTAAAGGGTGAGGGCATGTCATACACCACTCCACCCCCTCCTTCTCCGAACTTGCGTAATATACCCATCCCCATCCCCACATTTCACATTGGACTTCTAATCCACACCTGCACCCCCAGTACCATTTCCCCCTGCTCCCGGTCCCCCAGCACCACCCTTCCGAACATCCCTCGAACTCATCTCCCCCCCACTAGTCTCCCTCCTCCTCCTCACAATCTGCAGTCGTGGCAAGGGGGCCGCCGCCGGACTTCCCGTGGCAATGGCTGCAGTACTGCCAGCACTTGGCGTTTCATTCTCTCCAACACCCACATTAACATTAACATTACTCTGCCTGCGCCTACTAACCGCCTCGCTCAACCGCCCTTGTCGCGCTTTGGGCAGTCTACTCCCATTGCCACTTGAACTCGCACCAGCACTCTTCTGCAGATTCGCTTCGATGCGTGCAAGACTGGCTACTGCGTCACGGCTCGCAGGCCGCGACGAAGATGGACGCTGTTGTGTACGATTCACGGTTGGTGTTGTAGTCTGTAGTGCGGCAAAGGATGTTGAGCTTCGGGCCAAGATGGGTGGTTTATTGCGATTTGAACTTGCAGAGGTGGGTGTTGCTGATGGGTCTTCGGCGAGATCCCACATTGCGGCTGAAGACTGGGAGCGTGTGATGCGATCGCGTGCTGTGGGTGTAGCGGTCATGGGGGGTAGCATGAAGTTGTTTTTGATGGATGTTGGGGTTGGGGGAGTGAGACCCATACCGCTGGAGACTAGGGTGCTACCGCTGCTGGAGCCGGAGCCGTCGCGGCGGCCGGAGGAAGAGGCGGGGCGGCGGAGGTTAAGGCCTATTCCTGAGGCGCGGGAGAGACTGCGCTTGCCGGTGAGGTTCTTGGGGATGCCGCCGGAGACTTCGACTTCGTCGCATGCACGGACTAGCTCCTCGGCCATTTGCCGCACCAAGACTGCAGAATCGTGGTCCACAAGCCAGGCGATGCGCTCGTAGCAACCGAAGGCCCGAATGAGCCAGCAGCCTTCGTCCTTGGCATCGCAGATTGTGCGCAGGATGCGGAGGAGATTGAGACGTGTGACTGCGTCTTTGTGGCCAAGTTTTTGCTCAGTGCGGGTGAAGATTTCAGGGGAGGCGAGAGAGGCGGCAATGGGTGGGGAGAGACGGACGAGCTTTTGAAGAGGCTCGAGCATATTTTCGAAAGTGGAGTGGGAGAGGTCGGCTGAGGTGTAAGCGGAAATGATGGCCGGTGTGAAGGAAGACTGAGAGGAGAGTAGGTATTGCTCAACGCGCGCGGTTTCTTCCTGGAGCCTTTTTCCAGGTTAGCATATTCTTCTTTTGAGGTAAGCAAGATGTAGACGTACCAAACAAATATGGCGTCCAGGGCCGTCACCGCCCAGTTGCGATCGCCCAAGAGTGATACGTAGAACGCAAGACCCTTAGCATCCCATAGCATCTTGCGCGCCACTTTGCCAGAATTGACCATCTCAAGCAATACAGGGAGTGCAAACTCCTTCAATGGACCGCCTTCGCGTACTACCTCTTTGAGCAACGGGATGATGTCCGACAACGCAGCCTCTTCTTGTCGGCTCTTATTGTGCCGGCAAAGATTGTACATTGTATTGAGGATCTGGTTAGAGATCTCGCGATGGAATGGCGGTAGCCTAGTTGGGTCAGATGCAGAGCGATGTTGGCTGCGGGTCAAGGCGTCCTTCTGGCGCGTCGACTTGAGTAGTTCGATTAGTATGTCGATTGCATTCGAGTTCTGCAAGGCTTCGTGTGTTGATGAGAGGGAGCTGAGGTTCTTGATGAACTTGAGCATGGTTATCTGATGGGGCGGCGCCATTTTGCGAAGGTCCTTGAGAACCCCTATACGCGGTTAGCTGACTTCTGTTCTAGCGCGAACGCTGCTGAGACGTGAAACAGTGTTTGTGATTCTCCGCTCTTAGGGTGGAAGAGATACTTACGTTTCAATATCATGCGATCCGCCACAAGATCCTTCACATGGCTCTCCGCCTGCGAGAAGATCAAGAAGATATGCACGATCCGCCCAACAATCAGTCTTGCCACCTCGCCATCCTCTTCCACCATTCTGTTCAATACGAGCGACAAGGGATATAAGACACTGCTTCTGGAGAAGATACGACAAAAGTCATTTTTAGGTGTCGGGCCCTGTAGCTCAAATACACCATACACCCCATTGACACCAATGAGCACAAGATCGCGCTCAGCATCAATATCTTCTTCCAAAAACTCAACCAGGACATTGATACCACCACAGCCGATAAACATCTGTAGCGTGAGTGTGCTGGTCTGGTACATCTGTCGCACAAATGCTGCGGCTTCTTTGCGAATCTCGCTGGGGTACTTTTTGTATGCAAAGTGGCAGATGGTAGGAATACCACCGAGAAAGGACAAGCTCTCCTGTGCTTCGGCGTCTTCCAAGATGATCAAGTTGATGATTTTGAGAAGGGGTAAGACGACTTCGTTGTGTGGCATCGTGCTCAAAATCTCTAGTATGGGCAACATGCCATGGCTGCGAAGGATGATGGATCGCTTGTCGGGAGACTCTCCGAGGACCTGGAGGAGCTGGTCTGCAATATCAAGCAGCTCATCATCCGGCTGACTTGTCTTCAAACAGCCAACCAAGCTCTCCGTCATCTTCGTCAGCCTGTCATCCCGATCTCGAGCAACATTATTCTCCAAGTTCAGGTTATCCAAGCCCTCGTCCAGGTTTGCAAAAGGATCAAGATCTTCCTCGTCTGTGATGATGAAAGAGCTCGCCATCTTGGACGTAATCATAGCGAGACTACTGTACTCGCTTCCGCTATCGCTCTCCGCATGACTCGTGTTCGTATTGGGATGGCCCTTGATGTCACCGAAGACATCTGAGAAATCGTCACCCTCGTCCTCCGCATACTTTTGGATCTCAATCTCAGATTGTGTCCGTTGCAACTTGCGTGTAGAAGTCCCGCTTGAGGACCGTTGCCGAGCGGTTTCACTAGACTTTAAATCCCGCGTAGCTTTGGGGCCAGCCTTCAGATCACTGGGATGAAATAGGCGGGGTGAAAACGACTCTGCAGGTGAGCTTGAGTTAGGTATTGAGATGTGTCTGGGTAACATTGCTGGTGGTTGTGCGTATTGCATTGCTGCGAGTTTCTTCTCAAACGCGCTCTCATCGGTGGGCATCAAGTCCGAATAGTCCTCAACAGAGTCTTCGCGGAATAGTTGGCTGGGTCGCAACGCCGAGGCCTTTGTCCGCGGGAGTTGCGTGGCCTTGGGCACACCACGTAGGATCGCCGTTTTATGTTGGCCGTCATGCCTGTCTTCTGTTGACGTTGACCTCGACGTAGGTGCAGATACCATTGATTTGCCGTTAGCTCCTCTTGCCCTCTCTGCGGCTCTCTGTCCCGAAACTTTGGGGAAGCTCGAGTATTGATGCAGGTTCATCGGGCTCTTCACCGTAGTCTCACCATCCCCGTAATCTACCAGCTCGGTGACGGCCTCGAAGCTGGCAAATGCCTTTAGCCTGTCGCCCGAGAAAAGGCCACCAAAATTGTCTTGTGGCTTGAGATGCGGCATCTGTAGGGCTCGCGGTGATATGCTCTCCGCGAAGTCGTCGTCCCAGTTGTCATCGTGGTCTAGCTCTGGCGAACGGAACGACTCAGCGGTAGGTCTGTGCTTGGGTATGTTGAGATTGACGTTGACGTTGGCCGGGGCTTTGCGGTTAGCAGCTGCCATGCCGTTGGCGGGTGCTGGAGATGCTTTGGCACCGCCAGGTGTTGCTCGTGAGCTCCGTCGTAACGAGTTGGGGGATTTGAGGGCTTCGTTCCATTCTTGCACCGACTTGACAGCTTCCTGGTACTCGGTAGGCTTGGTGGGTACCGCGGGTACGGTCCGCTTGGCGCTGAGGATCCAAGGGTGTTTCAGCAATCGTTTAGCTGATATCCGCAGGGTGGGGTTCTTTTGGAAGCACTCCATGAGGAACTCGCGAAGTAGCTGAAGTTGTTAGTAAGGACATGGCGGCGTCTAGGGTAACAAGGACTCACCGGAGAGGCACTACCAGGTATCGGCGGATGCTCATCGTTGACGATCCGGAACAAAGCCTGCATGGGCTGCAGCTTGTGGTATGGCGGCTTCCCCTCAATCAGCTCAATGACGGTACATCCCACACTCCAAATGTCCGAAGACGTAGTAGCACCAGAGAGCTCAATGACCTCTGGAGCCATCCAATACGGCGTGCCCACTACACTCGATTGGTCCAGACCCGACTGTTTGGTAGCCACACCAAAGTCGGCCAACTTGACCAGGCCCTCCTTGGTTGTCAAGATGTTGGCACCCTTGATATCCCTGTGGATGACACCCTGTTCGTGGAGGTAGAGGAGCCCGTGGAGGACCTGGGACATGTAGAGGGCGACGAGGTTTTCTGGAAATTTGCCGAAGTTCTTGCAGATGCTGTGCAACGAGCCGTTTTCGCAGTACCTGGAGGAATTATTAGCCCCTTGCCTCTTGCAACGCAGCGAACAGTACACAGTAAACAATGCAAGAGGGAGCTGTACTCGAGAATGATGTAGAGGCTCTCTGAGCTACGGACGAAGCCGTTGTACTTGACGATGTTGGGATGGTTCAAGTTCTTGAGAAGGTCGATTTCCATCTCCATGTTCTTGAGGTCGGCCGCACCGAGGTTCTCCAGGCGGACCTGCTTGATGGCGACGGTCTCGCCGGTGCCCCAGTTGAGGGCGCGGTAGACGCTGCCAAAGGCGCCTTTGCCCAAGCAATCGCCCAGCTGGAAGTCCTTGAGGCCCGCGACATCTTGGGCGGCCCGCTGTGCTGCACCCTCTCTGCTGGGCCGCTGTTCTCGCTCGCGGGGCTGGCCGTTTGTGTTGGACGACGACGACGACTTCTTTGCGTGGCCCGGCGTGTTGGCGGCGCTGGCTGGGGCTTGGGAGGAGCGCGAGTTCGAGGCCGAATGGGACGATTTGGGCGGGTGGGAGACCATGATGCTGCCAGGTGCTACTGCTGGTCCTGGCCCTGGTCCTGGCCTGGTCTTGGTCCTGGTGGCCGCGTGCCCGGGGGTGACGTGACGGCAGCTGGTCGCTCAGGTTGCTGAGTGTTTGGCCTGCAGCCCCTGTGCATGCGTGCACTACCTACGGCCGGTGACGTCGGCGGGTGGCAGCGCGGAGAGGATGCGCGGGCGGGTGGTCGCGCGGTGCGGTGGGCATGTCCCCTGTGTCGAGGCTCCCGAGGCGGCGTCAATGCTGCCAGCCGTGGGTGCGGGCAGTCTGTCGGTGGTGTTGCTGCCGTCGAGGAGTCGCCCATGCGCCCGTCGTAGGGCTGCGCTTGCGGGGTGCGTCTCACGGCCTGGCCGCGATCTGGCGATAGCAGGAAGAGGGATCCTGGTCTTGAAACGGGCCTGGAAATTGGCCGTCGACTGGCAGATCCGGGGGAGGGCGCGGCCGTGTGGGAGCGGCAGGCGCAAGTGGACGGTGCTGGTCGCCTCACTTGAACATGCGCTCGCCGACGTGCGAGGTTTGCGTGCGACGGATGCAGGGCGGAGGGCGTGGGTGAAAGGCCCATGGACTGGTGAGCTGGTGTTACTCGACATCGCAGTAGCTTCCCACGCCAGCGGCCGTTGCGAGCCCTCGCTTCGCCCTCCTCCGGCCGCCGCCTGAGAGTCGCCATCCACCTTCGAACCGCAGCCCGAAAGTGACGTGTATGCTGCCAATGCCATGTCGACGCAGACTCGCCCAGGCGCGACGCGTGCTGCAAACCTTCGCGCGCTTCGAGACAAAGACAGTCGCGGCCACGGCTCGGCGGTACGCGGATTCACGTGCGCTAGCTCCGAGTGTATTCTTGGAATCTGCACATCAGACGCAGGCCGTCCACTTGGGCAGACATGAGGCCCGTCGGCATGCAGCACCCATCACATCCTCTGCATCTAGGCGAATGCGTCGCAGCGGAGCGGGGGATGTGGACATGCATGGCACCCACGACAGGGCGTCCAGGAACGAGGTATCGTGGGCAGAGGGAGCAATGCATCACATGCGCCAACAAGCGTCACGGAGACTTGATGAAACCGCCAGCGTTGGTATTATTCGAGAGCGCTGGTTCATCGCAGTGCTGCCCTTTCTACAATTCCAATTCCGCCGAAACTCCATCTCCTGCCAGCTACCTTGCAAGGCGCTATGCTGCCCTCGCTGACTCTACGAGCTGACAACATTCAGTACACCACCATCAACAG
The DNA here is from genome assembly GCA_010093695.1 of Plenodomus tracheiphilus IPT5. NCBI lineage: Eukaryota > Fungi > Ascomycota > Dothideomycetes > Pleosporales > Leptosphaeriaceae > Plenodomus > Plenodomus tracheiphilus. Next base: position 54,565 of record MU006336.1, read on the forward strand.
CAATGATCTCGCCATTCACATAGTTGTTCTTGGTCAGGAACAGAACTGCTTGCGCCATCTCCGCGTCACTTCCAGCGCGCTCCATGGGCACGTGCCCCTTCTCCTGGATCTTCTCGTCGGGCAAGTCGCTCTTCTGGTTCTCATCGCTCTCCTTGGCTGTCATCTCGGATGGGAAGTAGCCCGGTGCGATCGAGTTGACGCGGATTCGGAGCTTCTGGAACTCACCCGACATGAGCTTGGTCAAGTGAACCGTTCCGCCCTTGGCTGCGTTGTAGCTAAAGTGGCCCTGAGCGTCCTTCATGATACCAGACATGGAGCTGATGACAATGACTGATGCAGAAAGATGGCCGTGTGATTCAGATCCTGCTTGGAGAAGCGGTAGAAGCACCACTGTGGAGAAGTAAACGGCTGTGACGTCTGTGTTGTACGTCTCGTTCCAGCCCTCGAAGGTCTCGTTATCCCAGAGTTTGGCTTTCATGTCTGTGGCCTTGTGTGAGTCAGGCTCGGCCTTCTCGCCTGAGATCCCAGCTGCGGCGATCAAAAGGTTGATGTACTTTTCCTTCTGTGACAGTTCCTTGTACATGCGCTCTAGGTCTGGCTTCTTCGTTACATCATAGGGTCCAAGTCTGCAGCATGTCAGTCACTGTAGTCACACTATTGTCTTTGCACGCACGGGATGATCTGGCCACCTTGGTCAGGGCTGTGGGTCTTCGCCGCGTTCTCGAGCACCTCTTGTCGTCGTCCGACAATGTACACCTTGGCTCCATTTGCTGCGAGCGCTTGAGCCGCCATCAATCCAATCCCGCTACCACCTGAACACGTTAGGACGATAATCTTCTTGAAGAGGTTATACATCATGATACCTCCGGTAATCACGCAGACATAGTCCTTGACTGAGAAGAGCTTCGCCGCATGGAGATCGCTGGTGTTTGCTTTGGCAGGCATGGCTGTGTGATGAGTAGATCTTGCTGTTGAGGTAGGGAGTTCTCGGGGGGTAATGTGCAGATCTGAGTCGGTTTGCTGATGTGTCTTTTCTTTCAATGTTGGAAATACAAACACCCCTCCGTTCGCAATGGCGTAGCAAAGAATTGATAGCAGTGACGTACCGTGTTACATGGAGCTTAGCCTAGCACGGCTAGGGTCCGGCTAACTCGTGTTAGTAAAGTGCTCCTTCCTATACGGGGCGTCAGCTCGTCCGTAGCTCCAACGCGTCGCTTCTTCAACACCACTTCCGCTCTTGCTGTACTTTGGTTGCATGCATTACGACTGTCTTTTTTGCACTTGCTAGTTGGCGTTGGGGGCGCAAGCATCAGTCTGATGGAATTCTTCGGTCTTCTGCCATCTGTTAATTCTTCTTCTGCGTTCAATCTTTTGCGCAAAGGTGCGGCCGCCCCATCTTACGTGTGGCGCTGCTACCTGCAGCCTGTCTTGCAACAAACATCACTAGGCCTTGGCCCAAATTTTCTCTAGATGTAAAGCTACATCTCCCACATAACGCACGCATCTATCTCGCACTGGGCTGGTCTATCCATAAAACCCAACAATCCCCTCGAATATGGCAGAACCACGGTCCTCCACCGACTTGATCGTTTCAAGCAAGGCTGTACCAGTCAAAATGACGCACCTTTGGTCTGAGCCTTTGGACACTGCAGGTCTGATACCGCAAAATCTCAAGCGAGCAGCAACGGCCCAATATCCGATTCTCGAAATTCTCCAGCGTCTATTGTTCCGAATCAAGTCAAGTGGCGGTGACCTCGAAAAGGTACTGGCCTTGATCGGTCTCTTTCAAGCAGTCAGGCCGGTCTACGGGTATATTAAGGATGTCCTGGCCTGGGCACTCACTGTGCAAGTCACGATTCCAGATACGGATCCTGTTGCGAAAGACGTCTTGGCGTGGATGGGTTCTGAAGTCCTAATGAACAATCGCACCCGAAACGCAATGTTAGTGACTGGTGGGAGTCAGGATCCCAATGATGATTACCATCGTCGAATGGTACGTATTCGCCCAAACACTCCCTCACAGGACTTGGTGTTCTCCAATTCAAGTGTAGAGGCTCCAACCATGGTACCTTGCCATTTGGTACGAACAAAGTCCAAAGGTCTTGCTGCATATATGGCAGCAGATATAGTCCGATAGTCAGCATATGCTGACCGACTGAGCTCGCACAGTTGATGGCTCGTCCCAAAAGCGTCAGGATACCAGAAAAGGCTGTGGATGAAGTCTTATGCCTTCCGTATGTTATCACACTGCTGATACTATATGCATTCATACTGATATCAACTAGACCCATCGGAACGCGACTTTTCTGGTAAGTGACGCAGCCCAGTCCTACATCAACCTAGGCCCGTGTCGTCTCCCGGACCGACCGCTTCATCCATCTTTCTCCCAGTTTAGCGCTACGAGTTGTTCCATGTCCCTTTTAACACCATGCAGGGTCGGCTACCGCCCTTTTCTGTTTTCACGCCGCGGTGCAACGAGCTCATATAATGCGGGCTTAATGGTTGGCAGTCTTGTTGACAGCAGTGGACAACTTCAAAACTCACTTACCATCATGACACCGGGTTGGAGTTTGAAGCCACTTAAAGACTTTACCAAGTTATGTCGCGATTTCAAGCTTCGACACATGACGGGTACAACCACTGTGTACTTTGCAGGGGCCGGAAGGTATGAGGGCTATGGTCAAGGGTGGCAGTCGGTTTCGAAAGCCATTCGCAAGCTCGACACTATCGATATGGATGAACGAACTAAGTCTGATGTCATCAGGGATGCAGAGTACTATTACAGTGACCAATCGTAAGCCTGCCCCTTCTAGAGCTTCGAAAAGCAAAAAACGGCCTTCCAGCATCCCAGGATTTTCCTTGGATAGGGCAGGACCAGATTAACATATCGACAGACGTCAATTTTTCGCAGACTGCGGTATTCCTTACCGTCGCGGTTACCTTTTCCACGGGCCACCTGGTACTGGCAAAAGCTCTTTCAGTGCGGCTTTGGCGGGGCATCTCGGCTGCGATATTTACCACATCAACTTGTCCGCCGGTATGATCAGTGACGGGGGTATGTAGCCCTTTCAGTCTTACTATCTCTTCAGATGCTGACGGAAGGTTCTCAAGGTCTTCACAGCCTCTTCCTTGGCTTACCTCGTAAATGCATCGTTGTAATTGAAGACATTGACTCTGCTGGCATTGGGCGCGAACCAGGCCCGTCTTCAAAAGTACCACCAACCGAAGCAAACCTACTTCAAGGCATGTACGGTATGCCGGGCGTTCCTGAGCCTCCACCAAACGTCTCCGAGAGTCATAGAAGCCGCCGCAGCATGATTACATTGAGCGGCCTACTGAACGCCATCGATGGCAACGCATCGCAAGAGGGTACAGCGACTCTATGCTCCCTATTCGTGAATTGACTGATAAAACCAGGTCGCCTCCTCATCATGACCTCGAACAACCCTGATGCACTCGACGCCGCGCTGACACGTCCCGGCCGCATCGACAAGAAGATCTATTTCGGCAACATGACCAGATCTGCCGGTAGAAGTATCTTCAAGCGTCTGATCGGCCGCTCTGCACTTGCTCACGATGCTGCTTTTACAATGGCACAGATTGATCAGTACGCCGAGGCATTCGCAGACAAGGTTCCTGCAAACACTTGTATGTTCTTTGCATCTTCGAAGTCCCAGCCTTTTGTTCTATGGCTTTTCTAGTCGAATAAAAATCCGCTAACGATTCCCCAGTCACTCCAGCCCAGGTCCAAAATTTTCTCCAAGGCTGCCGCGGTGACCCTATCAAAGCTCTCGCTGACATCGACGCGTGGGTACTAGAGAACCGCGAAGATGCTCTTTCCAACAGCGTTAGCGAAAAGGCAGCGAGTAATGCATCGGACCCTGTCGTCGTTGATCTCGCGGATGCTGCCGATTCTGGCACTAAGGATGCCACAGGTGAGACATGCGTTCGACGAGAGAAGGTAGCTTGAAAGGCAATACCCCAGTCCAGTTAATTGTGGCAGCACATTGTAGATAAAGGACGCAATCAGGTGATGGGATGGGTAACACAGTCCTTAGATTGAGTACATAGCACTAGAGTTGCATTACATATCGTATTAGCCGCTTTTAAAGCTAGCTCCATAAACCAAAAGCTACAGATTATCGTTTACCACGCGTTCTCAAGTGTTTTTTTTAATACCCGCAGTTCCCTTTCTCTCTCTTCCATGTGTAGATGACTTGACACAACCCAATCGTGCCCTGGAGTAGAGGTACTGAACACATCATCACATGTCTACATTGTCTATATAAGTACATGTACTATTCTGCTCACTCAATACACCATCTTCATGGATTCAAAGTACTTGGTCGTTGCGTGGTGTTAAGTAGGTGTAGAATGTCCGTCCTGAACTATATCACATTATATCCCTTTTTCCCGCATATGAATCGTGTATTAAGAACCAGGAGTTCTGAGAGGCACAAGGAGATGGTGACGATAATGGTAGGACGAATAGGTCATGTATCATGTCATCAGCTATAAGTATGTAGGTTATTACAATCTTTTGTGTGGATTTCTGCTGGGAAAGATTTGTATGGATATTTAAGAGACTTTGGGGGGATTGTTGTGGAGAGGGGGGCCCGAGGGTGGCACGGTGAGATGGAGCTGGAATGGGGGTGTTGGCGTTTAACTCATGTATTGGTAGAATGGCCAGTGGAGATGAGTGTGGTATGTTGTGCAATGTTGAATGAGAAGGGTTTTGGCAAGGTAATTCTTGACATGCATGGCCCCCATAGCACAACTTAGTCGGTTGATTAGTTGGTCGCGTGTGTGATTAATGACAAATTTGTCTGAAACTAAAATCAACATTATCATTATATCTAAAGAGTGTCGTCGCAGTCATAAACTTCCAACCACCATCATCAATACAGAAAACGGAAAGTCGTGCATATGTCATCCCAGTGCCTCGTTGATACCCACGCAGCGCTATCATACGACCGCCATCTCGCTCTAGACTTGGCGCACCTAGCACTCACGAACGTACAATCCAATGGCGCTGGGATTGTAATCCTGGAAGTAATTCAAAGCGTAGTCTCCGGTAGCACACAACTCATACGAAACCGTCTTCCCCGCCTCACAACTCCCACTCGCAACCGTATACGCATTCCCAGGCGCAACACTCCAACTTCCCAACTCCGCCTCCTTACCCGGCGCATTCGCCCACGTAGTCCCCTGACTCGCAGGGCCCTTGAGCTTGGTGAAGTTCACCTGCCCGCTACCAGACGTCGTAAAGCTCGATGTGACGAGATCTTTCTGCTGCGGGAAGAGGAAGATTAGACTGCATGTTTTTGAGGCGTCCGAGGCAGGAATGTCAAAGTTGAAGATGGAGCAGGTGGTTTTGTCAACTTTGCCAAAGTAGGAAGTGCCGTATGCTGTGTTGGGAGAGGCCGAGTTTACGGGCACGATGAGGTGGGGGAATTGGTAGGGGCCGTTTATGTCGGCGGGGCAGGCGTTGGAGGGTTTAGTGGGGGGAGCTGGGGCGGGTGTGGGGGCTTGAACGGCGGGTGTCTCGCATGGTGTTGTTTCGGGTTGGGCGGGTGGTGGTGGTGCGGGCTTGCTGGAGCCGCAGGCACCGGCAGAGTCTAGGGTGATCTCGACACACTTCTTTTGGCCGGGAGCTGGTACGGTGTAGACGTTCCATTCGCCGTTGTCGTTAACTGGACAAGCGTAGAACTTGCCGCTGCCGTTGTAGGTGACGGAGCCACTGGAACCGATGCTGAACCCGGATGTTGGGGATGCGCCGACATCACACTGGAATTGGGTGGTAGGTGGTGTGAGGATACATCCACGACCATTGGAATCGGTGAAGCCTCCGTTGCTTAGACAGTAGCACCCAGTGGGGTGGCCACCCCCGACACGGTTCTGGCCGTCATCGAGCTGGCCAAGAACGCCAGATGCTCCTCCAGATGCCTTGAGCTGGATACACTGGGGTGCATTTCGGGCAACAAGAGCATTGGCACCAAGGCCGAGGGCGAGTTGAGCGATAGCGTACTTCATGTTGATACAAGAAATCAACGGTCAGTGGTGGTTTGTGAGATGAAGATGTGTTGGATATTTCAGATGCTGGCCCACCTTATATCTGTCCAGGATGCGGCACTTAACGGCTGCAATGACCTCAATGCTCGTACTGTGATGTACAATGACCCCTCGGGAATTCTCTACCTGAGCCGACACATCTCTTGGACGCAGCTTGCACGATTGGCCGTCGTATCAATAATCAATAAAGATGATATCACACAGCACAAGCTTGACTCGGCTCCTCGCGTTATTGAAAGATGTTGTTGGCTCGACGGCAGATTCACCGTATCATGTCATCATCGGATGCGTGTGGAAGACTAATTGGTACTCATAGTCTCGCGCTCTCACGTAAAAACATATGCAGCTTACTTTTGTGGAAGTTACTTTACTCTTTCGAGCCGTTGGATCAGCCGCAACGACCTGCAGGTGCCAGGTGATCACTTCATGGTAGGAAATGTAGGGTGATCGGCAAGGCTGTTGCTCGGATACGAGGCATTTTATTTCCGAAAATTCCTAGAATGTAGCCATTCAAATGTATACTTGATGAGATAACTTGCGATTCCAATGCAACCGAAATGCATATGAGCTACTGAGTATCTCGGTATAGGTTCTGTCTTGATGTGTTTTGAGACGGTAGGTATCTACCATAGGTGCTTGATCGACTGTAAGATGAAGTTTGTGTCGTGTACTGAGCTGGTTGGTGTGGCGGAAGAATCGGGGCCTAAAGAAAGCAAGCACTATTGAAAACGCGTGTTGATGTGCGGAGAGCTGACATTCCAGATTTAGAATCCTGTGTTGCCGAGCGATCCACAAGCATCCACAAGCGTGAAAATGGTGAATGTCAAGCTTCGCGATCGGACCGACTAGCGTAGGGCAACCCAGAAATTGGGACGCTTGGGATGAAATGTGGGGTAACTAGAGCCCACGATGCAACTCCCGTTGGCAGCTCGTTGCGTCTTCGATAACATGTCAAAGTCGTGGCCAGTCATGGCGTCTCTAATGCCTTGCAGGCGTCGACAACAAAACATTTTGCACACGCCTAGCTCATTGACAATGTAGATGTACACCTCGCCCTCGCTAGTATGTAAGACGCGTCGATTCCGGAACAGCGAGATCCGACCAGAGCTTCTATGCGTTATTTTCATCATTGTGACGACTGCAGGGCAGTGTCTCGTTACTAAGAGCTCGAATCAGAACTCCCCACAGCGGTTGCCGCATTTGATCAAACGTATTTGCGCCGCTTCGAGGATCCGTTCTTCGCACTGTGAGATGAGAAATGGTTTCTGTCCGTAAGATTTTCGGTCAGAGTGTGTGATGACGTAGTTGATCGGTAGGACATCGCATGCTTGGTTTCCCCAAATATCTCTGTTGAATATGTCGCTCCTTGCGTGTGGCCTGTCCGGTCCGGCTGATCAGCGTAAGCCCCGTGACTCTTCTGGAGTCTCTCGGTCCATCTTCTACGAGAAGAACCAGGTGTGTCGGACGATGCGAGGAATGGTAGCAGACCGACTATACTGATTCCGATGCGTGTGAGATGATTGTACCGCAGCTCTCTGTACATTGCGGAGCAGGATTCCATATTCAGAGCAAATACGATAAGGGGTATCGAAAGACTAAGCGAGATCCCAACTATTCGGTCGTGTAAGCATGTGGAACCCCCATTAAATTTGTGGCAGCTTACACAGTAGGCCCGTGACTATCCCTAGTGGCCAATTCGTCTCTCCAGTTGTTGCGTCCTTCGGGAATGCAGCGATCTCGATAGCGAAGAAGGAGGACATGAAGGATAACGGGAGAAAAACAATGGTTACAACAGTAAATACCAGAACAGTCTGAACTTGGGTTAGGTCATGCTGATATTTGGGAATGCAGTCCTTACGTTGCCTTGTTTGCTGGCTGCAACTGTGGTTTCGCGAGATTCGCGAGCCTCCCAAGCGTTCGCAGCCTTCTGCTTGAGATCCATCAAGGTATTGAGCTGTCCTGTATCAGCGACAGCCTTATGCATTGAGTCTTCTTTATTTTACCTTTTCTTGAATTGTACGCGCCTGACTGTCCATGCGTGTAAAGTCGTCAATGTCGGTTTGGACAATGTTTGTTGCTACTGAGCCTTGTGTAAGAGCCGGGCTCTCGCTGCCGTGCAGGCTCAGCCGTTCAAGAAGCGTCCACTGAATGCCAAGTACTGTCAATATGATATTTACTTCATCCCTGATATCTTTAATCTCAACCAGCAATTTGATCTCTTCTCTGATATCGAGGAGATCGACCAAGAGTGTATGCTTCTGTTCGTTATAATATTTGTTTATTGGACTGAGTTCCAGAAGACGTGTCGACCCTCGTTGGAAGTCCCGGAAGAGCCGACTCTCTTGATCATCCTTCCTGTAATTAGTTGCGGCGCGTGGTTTTTGGATCATGAGAACTTACGATAGATCCGATAGAGTCATCGAACATCTGGAAGAAGCGTAGCATCTCAGCATTCTGCATGCGATCGAACACACTACAACAAGACTCCAAGACACGTGAGACTAAATCCTCAGGTTTAGAGATCGGACTTCGTTTACGATGACTAGGGTCGAGAACCAGGTGCCGTAGATCATCCAGTGATCTTTGATAGCCGTGGCCCGTACCTGTACGACTCGGGAAACATGTGATCACGTAGGTCTCTGACTGACCCGCTATCGACGGATGAGATTGAGACGCCTTCCAAAGCCAAAGCTGATCCACCATAAGCAGATTATGTCGGGATTGGTGCTTGACGTTCTGACACCAACGTGACACAACCTGATCTTGGTCACGATCTTTAGTGTTAGACAGCATGTGGTAATAGAATTGATCCAGCGTGCTATTGCCATGAGCAAAGATCGTGGGGTTGATTTCGAAGACTTACCGACGGACGTGCAGAGCAGGAGGGCCGTACAGGTATGATTTGATAAGCGCCTTCTCTTCAGCTTGTAGATCATCGTCGTTTCCCTCGGCTCCATGATCGGAAAAGTCGGAGTCGGAGTCCTCCTCGAGATAGGGATAACTCTCCAAGTTCATCCCATCGGGAAGGGGAAGGACCTTATGCCCGACGAAGTCTCGAGACAGTCTGTTCGTAGCTGGTAGCATGTCTTCTGGAGGGATATCTGCAATCACTTCTTCTTGACGCAGATACTCCTCGTACACTTCCTGGATATAATTGTTTCGATTCTCCTGGCGTGTATTCGCTTCGTAATTCAGGAACGGAAACTGCCGTTGTAAGCTGAAGTTTGACTCATATCAGACATGACTTACAAAGACCGATGGGAATTCAGTGTTTCCAACGTGGGGGGTGATGGCACGCTAAGGTTTGTCAGTAATTGAGCTGTGCGGTCGGAAAGATAGCCAAACATTTCGCAAAGAATCTGTAACGAAACCTTGCGTCTCTCGCCAGATCGCGGAATGGAGATTCAACCTTGCAAATAAGTCCTACCGTAAATTAGCGCATTGTTTGCAGGCTGTGGCACAACCGTACTTCAATCCAAATCATCTGGTCAATGTCAGTGAGGGATTGCGTGAGACAGGAGGTATCGTACATTGTTCTCTGGTACGTGAATCCATGTACAAATCGGCGACTTTCCCCTCACTTCTTTTGGTCGAACATGCCGCAGGACGTCATGAAGGGTGTTCTTTCCGTATAACAATGCATCCACTGAGATCTTAACACTCCAGTGTTTGTCGCTTGAATATGACGCAAACACTTCTGTGATCGTAATCTGGTAATTCTTGCAAGCCATTTGTCCATCTTTTGAAGTTGGTCGTTTGCCACGGCCTACGCGCTGAGCTCGTAGACTTTGATCTGGCCCTTCTACAAGCCGGCTTTTCAGGAGTTTGGCAATGTGCATCCGGGATCTATGCTTTTCCGCAAGATCTCTAGGTGTTCGTTTTCGCGAATTTTCACGGTTGATGTCAGCACCATGGTGAAGCAGGGTTCTGACTATCGTCTCATTACCGGTTCTGACTGCATGATGGAGTGGCGTGTTTGATTTGTTGTCGCACACATCAATATCAACGCCCTCAACGCGCACAATTGCATGGACCACATCCTCATTCTCCATACGTGCGGCCACCTGGAGTGCAGTTTGCCCCCTATCCTTTATCGTCAGCTATGTCTCGAGTAGCGATAGCCAAAGCCTTTGATTAATAGCGTTGAGGCTTGGAAGTCTTATGTTATAAATGCGCCGCAAGCCCCATCACCACAGGACCTTGATTGCATCAGCCCAGCTAGCTGTTGAGCTAATTGGGTGCATTATAGGCCTTCATCTAGTGTAGAGCTTGGAAAGAAACTCACCATCGATCCCTCAAATTGGGATTGGCTCCTGCCTCGACTATCATGCCCAGGCGTTCAACATTTCCCGCCACGGCAGCATGGAGCAACTGACAAGTCTGCAAAGATGACTTTAGCAACAGCATAAGTCGAAGGAAATCGGTATCTTCGTGCCCTGTAAACTTTAAAGCACTGTCGAAGCTCTTACTGACTATTACCGTCCGAACAGGCGCACCCAAGAATATACTCAAAGCTTGGGAATTGGACCGCTGCTCGTCGTCTTCTGTAAAGAAGTGGGTGATGGGAAAGCCAAAAATGACTGGAGGACTGTTTGACTGCACATGTCTTTTGTTCGGCGGACCCTCGGATGGGGTTCGGTCTTGACGAAGAGTAGAGAACAGGCCTTTCTTCGCCAACTGGCTCAAGCGATCCATAGCAGGGCTACCAGAGAGATCACTGAATAACTTGTCGTTAGATTTTGCGCCGTACAAATCCGCAAGTCTTCGTGCACGACTGAGAGGCGAAGCTATGGAGCAAGAGAAGAGGAACGCGCCCGCGGTATGTGTAAGAACATTAGCAGCACGTGAGCCTCTCAAAGAAGCAAGAGCCAACGTTTGAATCACGATCAAACTCGCCAACGCGTGACCCAAAAGTATGATGGGAGTTGATCCAGGCCCTCGTTGAAGTTGGAGATGGTCGAGGAGCTGTCCAGCTGCCGTTTCGTAATTCGGTATGAGTGACAAGGTACTCATTATATCAAAACCCACGGTAATGATCCGTGACTCAGGGATATGCTTGCGAAGCATGTCATGATCTTGCAACCAGTTCACGCTCTGCGGGTGATGGTCCGTTGACACTTTGCGAGACGATGATAAAGCCTGCTTTGACGGGGATTCTCGGTGTGTTTGCCTCCCAAGATCGGTACGTGCTCGTTGCAGTGCTGTAGCCGGCGTTGCATTTTGCATCGCTGCGTCAACGTTGTTATAATGTCGGAAGACGTTGAGATCGGCGTCGTGATCACGAGACTTGTCACATTTAATAGAATTGTAGAGGTAAACCACTACGATGTCGACTGATATCTGACCACTGACAGGTTTGGATTCTCGTGTCCTCATTCGCCACCCTCCATCTGGTGCGGTTTCGGACGCACCCCATGGCCGAGGGGTCGGTTTTGGATTTATCTCATCTGATGCAATTTGGGCTACCGTAGGCTTTGTTTTTGGTGGACGCTCCGGCAACATACTCATACTCCGTCGTCTTTCACGGTGTCGGGTTTCTATCGACTCCAAGAAGTCGATGCTCCGTGTCGGTGGAACGGCCTTCTTGAGAGCTAGTTGTTTCTGTGCCTCCAATAAGGCTTCTCCTTCTTCTGGAGAAACAATGACTATCTGAGGGACGGTAGAATCCTGCGTCATCTCCCCAGGATCGATGGAGCGGACTGCAGGTGCGTCATCGACGATCTTAATGGGTAGTGGAGCTATTTGTGCAGTGATCTCGATGGGCGCAAAGAATTCAGCTGGAGAAACTGGTACTTCTGAATACCTAGACTCCAGATCTTCAAAGACATCTCTGGCCTCATCTGAGTCAAGCCATGTGCTTGGCTCGAAATCTTGCTCGGCTAAATTGTTAGTACGAGTGGTTGACGAAAGCATTAAATTAGCAAACATACAGTCCTGTGTCGTCCCACGGCGATGACTCGAGAGCGCATGCTCGGTCATTTCTCGCGGCTCATGAGAACGTGTTGTCCCCTGCTCATAATCCGTGATAAGAATGATTGGAGACGGTGACGCCTCGGACGCGCCAGTAGTAGCTACATCCTGGTCAGATATACGGAATTAAAGAAGTCGGGAACGCGCATACCATGGCCGTCACTCATACTGCGAATAGAGGAGTCTTGTCATCGCGTCTGAGCCTTGCAGCTGAGACAGATGTGTTCCCAGCCACATCGACAACAGATCTTAGCGGGGGGCCGTGGGGGCCAACTCAGCCGCATGCTACTGGATATTTAACAAGTGTACCGATCTAGCCCTGCGGGGCGATATAGGTGAAAACTAATTGCACAGCGCGTAAACTGTAATATTGCATCGCTTACAAGGCAATCAATGGAGTTGAGCTGGGAAATATCGTAAGCTCATGTTGTTGATCGTGAGTGCTCTGTCTGGTGTAGCGACGACGACCCTATCGTTTTCGCGTCGGCATGACGAAATACAATGAGGCTAGTGCAAACTAGGTTATACTCTATGCCCTTCCAACTTCAAGACAGGCCTTCTATACTTTGCTCATTGGAAAGAGGAAATGTTCTGCATCATTTGTCGCGCCGTTTTGAAAATGCAGGGGGAACGGGAGCTATCGGGAGCAGATACCTTGTCCCTACGAAGTGTTGTTCGTAAGTGACTATGCTTACTACCATTCGTACTATCCAACAATCCCCTGGATGTACCCATACGAACCGCTCTACCATCTCTGACTTTTTTTTTCTTGAATCTGCCAACTACCTAAGACATTCAATGGGTCGCAACTTGCACCTTGTATGTCCTCCCCGCCTCAATATCCTTGATAACGTTCCCATCCAACTCTTCACCATCGAGAATAACCTTTACACCCTTTGTCTCGCTTCTCTTGATCTCCACTTCAAACGTCGCATTCCTAAACTGCCTCGTCACTTTCATCTCATTCCATTCACTCGGCATCTTCGGCTCAATCTTCAACCCCTCTCTAACGCCACTAAGACCACAAAGCCCCTCAATGAAACATCTATACACCCAAGACACAGTCCCAGTGTTGAACAGCTGACTCGAGCGGCCAGCCGTACGATCCAACTTCGGGATCCCCGCACCGCCGCGATAGTAATTCGGAATAAACACCGGTAACTGCCCACGACGTAGGAGATCTTTCTCATCCGGTCCCGGGATCATTTTGCGAAGCGTGTTGTATGCACGGTCGACTTCGCCAATACCATACAAAGCCCATGCATAAAATGCAGCTGCGTGGTTGTATACGGAGCCGTTCTCGCCTTGCCCTGGATACTTTTGCGTCACACGTCCGACGTCCTCACGCATACCGGTGTATGGAGGACCGAACATTACCACGCCATACGGAGTCGTAAGTTGCTCGTCAACCTGAATTAACATCTTATCAATCTGCTCAGTCGAGGCGGCACCCCCCAATATCGACCAAGCTTGCGGGTTAAGCCAAATCCTCCCTTCTTTGTCGTCCTTGATACCAAACGTTACATTATCGTCCGTAATACCACGAGCATACCAGTCGCCATCCCAGAGATGCTCATTTGCTGATTCATTGACTGCTTTTGCGCCGGTGCGGTATCTTACTGCTACATCAGCTTTGCCGTACTGTTCGCAAATCTCAGCCCAGAGGTTGACGGCGTGTGCTGTTGCGACTGTAAGCCAGCCAGATACACCGACTCCCTTCGGCCCAACCATGTTCATTGGGTCGCACCAATCTCCCTGGGCAATATACGACAAGCCACGCTCATCGCGTGCGTTTGATGAAAGGAGCCAGTCCATTGCGCGGCTGAAGCGCTCAAAGACTGTGAATGTGTCGCCGTACATGCTTGTGACTTTCTCGTCGAGTAGTGCATAGTCACCTGTCTCATTGAGGTATATCTCGAGCGCGATTGGTAGCCAGACGCAGTGATCTGTGTGTGGGATTTGGTTGATGTACTTCAGTACCGCACCTTTCGCAAGGAGAATGCCATCCGGCATCGAGCCATTCTTCTCTTGTTGACCGACTGCGGTCACGATCGCCTTGCGACAGACTTCTGGCTTGATAAAGCTCATGCCCATGTTGTCTTGGAGGTAGTTTCGCGTTTGCGGATCTGTGGTCAAGCGGTTCACATCACCGTGGTAATACAATTGTCGAGGCAACCAATTGTTCACGAGATTGTCGAGATCCTTGTCGGGCGTTTCAAGTCGTAAACATCCGTTTCCGCGCTCAATGTAATTTTCATAGTCTTTTCCAGCTTGTTCGAATGCTTCCTTGCTGAGATACTTCTTGCGCATTCCCAGAATCTCATGTTCATCGTAAGCCGGCCCGAATAGGAAGCGGTACTCACGACTCTCATTCACTTTGAGATCTGCCCAGTACTGTACGGCTGCCGTTGGTGTCTCGTAACGAGCATCGCTATTTGAGAGTTGTGCTTCTCGAAGTGCTGATGGAGCTTGTAATCCCCCTTCGCCTTCAAACGCTTCTTGCTTCGCCTCCCACGCCACGGGAGTTGTCTCACAAAGGAAATACGTCTTATCCTTCAAATACTTCGTCTTTGGATAATCTTCCGCTTTTTGATAGGGCGTCTTACTACTTCCGATGATGCCTCCGCAGTTCTCGCTCCATTCTGCCTCTTGGTTCATCCACGACATGTATCCCAGTGGGAAGTATGGGTAGATACTTAGACTACGTCTACGATCGGTCAAATTTGTAACCTTGATACTCCAAAGTTCCGCTACATCGTCCGTTGGTAGCAGAAACTTCATTTGGATGCGAATACCCAGCTTCTCCACTGTCCATCTGATGTCACTTTTTCCGACATCAAAAGTGAAATGATCGAGTTTTGCTCGGACTGGCTCATATGGCGCTGAGAAGATCTCGCTAGTCTCCTCGTCTTTCACGTAAACAAATCGACCGGGGTGATGCGCGTAGTAATTTTGCTCGGGCTGCATGAAGGTTTTGGCTTCGAGATTGGGTGCGTAGGCGTACTTGGCGGGTTCAGGCTGCATGTACTGCGCGGTGGCAAAGCCACGACAGGTGATCTGAATCATCATACGTTGATTCCAAAGGAAGGCCCCGGCCTTTGGCATGGCCGTTGGGCTTGTGAGCTCATATCGCTCGCCGTCGTCTGTCGGTTGTATCATGATGGGCTATGGTGGGTAGTCGGCCTATAGAGACACAATCGGACTTTTATACCGCAGAGGGCTGGTTGGTTATACGAAAACATGAGGGCCGGCATGGCTAAGGAGGCGTAGCTTACTGTGCTTAGTGACACGACAGAGAGAGATTGTGATGCGGAAAGGTTGCGGCAATTGTGTGCGGAACAGCAAAGTCTATCTGCCACTCTAATCTACAGTTCGAGCAGAACACTCGATTAGCACAATAAATATTTGATTTCTGAGGAGAAGGCAAGAAAGGTAGGTGGTGGATTAAAGAGCAATCGCGAGATGATGCACGCCAATTGAATGTCGGCGCGTGAAGACTGCCCAACATGCAGATTGAAAGAGAAATTGAAGAGCGATTTTCCGACAACAGTCAGCTGTCCTTCAAGGTTCATATAAAGTACACAACATCATAAGCCGCACCGCGTGGGGCTAAGCGAAGGGCGGTGTGGGGTACAGCCTGAAAGGGTACTTCATAAGCGCGGAAGCGGATATCCGGTCCGTAAAGCCTTTGACCACCCGCACTCCAAAGTCGCAACATCTCAGTTGCCATACTGACGGCGCAATCTTGGAGGGATGTTGAGGAGAGCGTTGAGTGATGAACACTGCAGAAGTGATGTTCGAGAGGCGAGGATGTGATGCCGGGTACACTGCAGTAATGTAACATGCATAACCCGTCGCTGCGTATTGTGGTGCGGTGAGCAAAGTCAGCTGGTGCCGGGTTCCGGAGCACGAGGTCGTGAAGTTATGGGGGTCCACGATCTCCGTGGCTCGGTCCCCTGCACCAAGTATGAGCCTGCATTGCACTATAACTATGGCAAGTGTGTACTGAGTTGTATTTCGAGGTGTCAGCGAGAATGTTCAGCAGTGATAGGCCACGATAGCACGTTGCAGAACCCTGACCGATTTGAGTTGAAAGGAATTGGTTATTGATTGTAGCATGTGGGGTGTTACTTTTAGCGCGGAAATGCAGCGACATCGTTGGAACCGTTTGCGAACATGATATCGAAAGAGTGACTTTGGACCTATCCCGCGTCTCAATTCTACTCAGCCGTCCAGGGCTCCGCTCCTTTCTCAACCCAGCCAGTATTGCTAGTCTCTTCATTGGGAGTGATTTTGTCTGACTTTCTCGTGATCTTGACATACTTACCTGTCTCGGGAAAGGATACCTTCTTGAAGGGTCCAGTCTTCAACTCTTTATCCCACCACGAAGGCACTGCAGCAATGGTCTTGCGCCAGTATCTGATCTTGCCGTCTCCATCAACACTGAGGTAGTAATCGTCGTTCTCCCCTTTGTTGAACGATCCATAAATACTGTGTTTAATCCAAGCAGATGGTCCTCCCTTCGAACGCTTAAACAGCTCTTTGGTATTGCGCTCGACGTCGTACACCAGATTGGTACCTTCAGAGAATTCCAATGCGAGCAATTGTCCCTTATTCATCCAGCTTACTCTTTGAATGCCGGCCATGCCTGCCCACTGCTTGTCTTTGTCCATTGTGTAATGCTGCGTTATCGATCCGTTCGGCCCATCAAACACATTCCAAACGTACGCGTGTTTGTCAACGCACAACGCGATGTCTTCGTTGTTGGGATGCCACACAAGACACCGACACCAACCGCTGGGAGTCTCTGGAAATGTCGATAGTTGCCGTCCGTCGCTCGTATCAAGTACATGGATTTCTCGACCACTTTTGGAGCTCCAAGCAATGAACTTAGAATCAGATGAAAACGCACCAGTCCAACTCTGACCGCCTGAATCCTCTGTAGCCCATACGAGTCCGCCAGTGGTGGCACTGTACATGCGTAACGTACCGTCCCAGGAGACAGAAGCAACGAGTTCTCCATCCGGGCTGAACGCTGACCACATGATTGCATCTGTGTGTCCTGACAGTCGGTGAAGCTCTTTATTCGCCTCGACGTCGTACACCACAACCTGTGGAAGACTGTCGGCTTCCCTTATTGCCATCTGAGTAGACTCATTATTGGTGTGATACAAAAGAAATTTGCCATCAGAATTGAACGATGTGGAACCAAAGCTGCCCAGGACAGCATCGTTAAGGATGGTGTTGTGTCGTCTGCGATGCTCCACTGCAACCTGACTCAGCGCCTTCTCGAATTTCGTATGTAGCGCGGAAGAGTCGATGAAGTCCTTAGTCCACTCATGATTCGTGAGAAGTTCCGCGGCTATGCCCTCGATGGCTCTTGTTGCAAACGCCGCAGGGTTGATTGGTTCCTCCACGTCCATGACACGACCATGCCGATCCAAGTCCCAGAAAATAAGCCTATTTGGGTTCGGTCCACTGTACGACGCTTCATCATTGGCTGAGCTTACGATGGTATAGACTGGCTTCTCAGTTCCTCTCCCTGCAGTGTCGGCAGGGTCATTGGCTCCATCTTCATCGTGGACGATGGGTCTGAATAACAGGTGCCCAGCACCGTCGAGCTTTTGACGCAGCACTTTTGAGACGACATCATAAATCAAAATATGCTCGGCGTGAGTGCTAATCGCCAGAAGTTTCCCGTCAGAACTCAGAGCCGTATGATATGTCCGGTACATGTTTGAACCTTGTGCTCCGTCGTCGACACTGAAGTCTATGGTACCGAGTGGCCGTTCATCTGACCATTCTTTCGGATGGCCGGAGGCATATCGAGCTGGCACGCCGCCGCCACTTTCGAAATCGCGTTCCGGTTCCAGAGGAAAGTCGTACTCTTTGACAAAATCATGAGAAGTGTAACAAGACCTGGACATTTTGAGGGCTGAGGTATAGTTGACATATTGAATTGTAAGGTGCCTTTTGAATGCGATGGTTGCCTAAACGTCTGATCGTGGCACAGATCAGCACATGACGTCCTAGCCTGTATCTGCCAATCAACATTAGCGTACAAAGCATATTGCGCTCACGATTCTCGAACAATCTCATCAGGATTTCGAGTTTCGCACCTCGTGCTACATGAATCAGGCAACAAAAAATGTGGGACAAAGGTGTGTATGAACTGAAACGAAACGTCAATCCCACCTCATGCTGTGCGCCCATCCAAGCTCAACCGTTCCAAGAAACAGGAACGAAGAGGATGCAGCAGCAGGGTAAAGACGCCAGATAGGCTCATTGCCGGATGAGAGCGACAGAGCTGCAGCTGTCAAGACAGTTCATGCTCGTCAGCTTCAACAGACATCAATATAGGGCGTTGCCTTTGTCCAGCAGCCATCCATCGAGGATGCGAGGCCAATGCCAGGCTGCTGAACCCACAGACGAGGTCCTTGGACTACGAATGCGTGACGCCCATGAGATCCGGGTTCTCTAATTGTCTTGGAAGGGGTGCTGCATGCTATTGCTGCTATGATAAGTCGGTGGCTTGTGAGATCCACCCTGACATCGCGGACGCGTCGCTCGACACATCGCGCGAGAATTTGGTACGTGTTGCGAGTACAAGCAGAGTTTGTCTCGATCTTCGAACCACGAAATGGATGTTGTGAGCGAGTGCAAAACGAACTGAACGCGAAGTGGTGATGAAGTCAAAGCAAACTAGTAGAAAGCGCGTTTCAAGCCCGGTGAAAACTTAGCGTGTCTGTTTTAGGCCTAAAGCAGAAATCCGCCCCTTCAACGCGCCTCAGGCAAGACCTCAACCACGACAGAATGCAACCACGATCCTTAAACCCCAATATATATAACCCACGAATCCCTATTTCACCTCCCCTCTAGACCCATCTCCCGCACCCTCTCCTACTCCATCTTCGCCTTACCAAAAAACGCATTCCTCCTCATCTCCCAGTCCGCCTCCAGCTCTCGGGTTCTCTGTAGCGGGTCTCGCGTAGACGTTGTCCCAAGCTGTAAGGACTCAAGATCGAGTTGGATTTTAATCGTCATATGTGGTCTTGAGCGTTTCTGGATGTGCTACCATTTGTTAGAGGCAAGTTGTGTTGGAAGAACATGTGAGGGGAGATGAGGACTTTGCTTGTCATTTTGGAGTGGAATGGGTTTGCGACGATGGGAAGGATGATTTATGGAATTACAGGGTATAGAATTGTAGGTTTTCCTGGGTGGTCTTGGAAATGATGCTGTTGCTTGTATATCTTGTTCTGAGAGTACCAGAACAGAACACGAAGGCGCAGATATCGAGATTCATTGTATAATATATGAACATCTCGAACACGAGACTTGTCATCGCTACCCCAGCTCAAAGACTTCACCAAAATCGCAAACTCAAAATTTTCGCGTTGCAGAATGCTACTTGAACAGAACTGGAAATGCATCTATGGAAAAATGCGAGAGTAATTTGGGCCACAAGAATGGCCGGTGAGGCTCCACACCTGGGCGATATCTGGTGGACGTTGGCCAAGTGTTTCAGGTGAAGGGTGGTGCATGTGGTGCCTAGCGAGCCAGCCCTAAGTGTTCGCTTAATCTTGCAAAGGGCTGAGGAACGCGGATTACATATACCTAGGTACTGATGTGCTTGAGGAAGAAAGTTGTCGGCAATGCGCTAGAGCTAGAAGAAGACAGTGTCCAGGATGTTAATCGTAGGTTCTGTATTTGCGATTTTCAGGTTTGTGTGCAGTCACACCATGAGTCTCTCGATTTTTTCTCGATGAGGTCACTCATCAGGCCAAATTCTACAATGCTTTGATGTTTTGACAATGGTTCATTACTATTACAAATCGCCTCACCGCGTGGCCACCTCTAAGTGCACGCTAGCACAATACCATAGGTAATCCCCAAAACATCTTCGTAATCACCGTGGGCTATAAATCCTCAGCGACCTACCCCAACAAGTGGCTAAAAGTCAACATGAAAGTCCTCAAGAAAGTTTATGCCCGTCGGTAAGTTCGTATCCGGACACATCGTATCTATCATCTGTGCCCATGCATCAAGAGTATGAGTCAGGTCGTCCAAGGAAGTCATTCGACGATCTTTGGGAGGTACTGGTGGTGGAGTGGACCGCAGCTTAGCAGAGGCCAGCTTGTCGAATGCTAGAAGTGCCAGTGAGGCTGCATCTTGGTCGGGCGTATAGTATTCCAGCTGATCTTGAAGTTGTGGGATCGCATTGCTTTCCGGATAGCCTTCGACCCGTCCCGTTGAGTGCTCATTCCATGCAAATTTTGGGTTGCGTTCCTGCCTGCTTTCGAGCAGCTTGTTCCACTTCACTTGTATGACTGGCCTTTGAAGTAAGGAGTAGATGACCATGCTGTGATACCAGTCGGACACAGTTTTGCCCTTCTTTTCAACGTGATAAGCGATGTGGTTGCATCTTTCTGTCCAGTCATCACTGAAGTGACAACAGAACCCGCAGCCCCACCCCGTACGAGCACGCCTTGATTTTCGAGCTTCCTTCACGTGCCGTTTCAAAGAGCACTTGGTGTTGTCGGAGCAAGTTGCGCATTGATGTGACTTGACGTGGTGCGCGACGAAATCTTTATCCAGGAAGTATATAGCTGCACAGTTGTCACATTGGAACTTCTCTGTTCGCTCTTGATACGTCTCCTCATGCCGTTTCCAGTCCGCTTTGGAAACAAAGGTCTTCTTGCAGATTGTGCAAAAGTACTTGTGCTCTTTGTTGCAAGATCGACTCTGCTTGTTTGTGGAGACGCAGCTTCTGAAGTAATCTTTTTCCGACACTGTCTGTCGCTGAGCTGGTCTTGTCCTGGGTGGTGGTGATACGGGACTGTCCCTTGGTTTCTGAAGCAGCCGTTGACGGGTGGAAGTACCATGGCTCAAGACTTGCTCGGTCTCAGAAATGTATTGATCCCGAGAAAAGTCTGATGCGTGTGACCAGCTCGAGCTACCTGAGGCCATGGAATCTCGTACGGGCCATTGTGAGAACATACTGTCGCCTGAAGATCGAAAGCTTGTGCCGCCCGAAGAGGAGCTCATGGTCGACATATGAGAATATTGGCTGAGTTGTTGAGGAGATATCGCGCTTCCCATTGCTTGGTCAAATATATGACCATTGTATACTGTGTCACGAGTTAGTTGATCTTTCAAACTGAAGTGAATTTCTGGCAAGGTACCTGCAGGGCGTGGTTGATATATTGCGGGGTACTGTTGCTGTCTCTGTGGCTGCTGAATGTATGCGCTGGAAGGAGCACATGAGGAGTGGCTCATATCCATGTCCATGATTTCATCGTCGAATGTAAATTGCGAACCAGCCTGGCTATCATGATACCCGCTCATGATGCAGTCAAGTAATGGAAAAAATATGAATTGAAAGGGGTGAACACTGGGCCACGCAACGCACATAACAACGCGACTCCGAACGATAGTGCAACACGATAATAACCCAAGGCTGCTGGGATAGTAAATAATACCCCCATCGTGAGCCTCAGGTTGCACCAGCTGGAGGTGGCTAGCGTCATGGTCAGCGTGCATTTCACCTGAAACAGATTACGTGCCGGGGCCAGCCGTTTCGCAATCGCAATGTTTCGAAACATCAGGCACCGATGCCCAGGAATGACAGCTACTGGCTGACAGCAAGTGGCGAATACAAATTTATCCACCCGTGCGTCCCTCGTACTACGCAAAAGATCGGGTTGCAGCGATGGCGAGGGGCAGGGTGATGACGAACAGTGACCGGAGAGAAGGCTGAAACGAAGTTCGTAGACTGCCGGGCGGCTTAGCGGGGTTCATGAGGAAACAACAACACTCCTCCAGGCTGGCTCTGTAAAATTTTCTATATTTTAAGACCATTCAGCTTACATTGCTGAGTCTATGATGTGGTATTTGAGGAGGGATTGGGGGACTTAGGATGAGAAATCATAGTTGTGAGGGGATGTGAAAGGCGAGTGGGCTGGTGCGAATGGCAAACTAATGCTGTGTCTCACTGTAGTTAGCGAAGAATATGTGAGCTCACACTGTATTCACAATAATATCTCAACACATCATGGTAGGATTCATGGCATTCTTGTTACTGTACACAGATGTCTTGCCTTGACCTGAGCTCCTACGCCCCTCTCTTCCTCCTTTCCCCCTCCTCCATTACCCACCCCGTCACCCCTCCCCTCCTTCCTCCCCTCTTCTCACACCCCCATACTCCACCCTGCCCCCCCTCAACTACCCCAAACCACCTATCCCCTCATCTCCGCCCTCCTCAACGCCTCCACCTTCCTCCACCAAGCTGCGTCCTTCACCAGCTTCTCAGGCGCCATCTGCGCCAGCACGACCTCTACCTGCAGCCTCTTGAAAGGCCAGCCAGCGTCGACCTGGACAATTGGCACGATGGGCTCGCGCCTCACGGCCTTGACGACGACGGAGGGGCAAGCGAGGACGAGGGCGCTGCGGGACTCGGGCGAGTCCAGGTGGCCGAAGATGATGCGGCGGAGGACGGGCGGCGGGAGCTCACCAACCAGGACGCGGGGGCGGGGAGCATGCGCCTGGGGCCTGATGGTCTCGTCGGAGTCTTGCTCCTTTAGGTGTGGCTCTGTGATGGCCTGAGTGGAAGGTGTTGCGGAGGGAGAGGGAATGGGAGGGGGAGGACGCGTAGGCCTTGTTGCCATTGCGTTGATCTCCTCAATGGACTTGGGGATGACCTCGTACTTGTTGTTTCGTTTGTGATTGTACGACATTGTGTCGTGCGATGTTGTGGTGTGTGGTGTGGTGTGTTGTGTTGTGGTGTCCGGTGACTTGAGGAGACGCGTCGGTGATGTGTGTTGACAAATTGGTATGTGTACCGCGCGTTGGGCTTGTTGTGCTGTTTGTACGATAGGCGAGGACAACTTTATATAGTCCGTGCGTTGGCTTTACAGTGAGATGGCCGTGACGAGAATCACCCCACTAAGCCAGACCGCACACAGAGAACCGCAGTCTCTTTCTCGATTTCGGCAAGCGTACATGTTTGCCTCTCGAGTCAACTCTGACCCTCGAACTTCTTGTCTCCACTTTGTCAAGGCGCGACCTTCGTTCAAACTTGAGCCCGCTTTGTTCGAACTGGGAGCCGTCATTCGCAACAGCAACGCATAAGAATGTTACAGGACGTTACTGGAGCTCCTGGTTCATTCTCGAACTCCAGCACCATCTTCTCAGACAGATCCAAGTACGTATCTCGCTAGAGAAGTGGCCCGAGGAACCGGCGAAGGCCAGGAGCTGTTCGAGCAGCGAGAGGCTTGTCGAACAAGCCTACGACACAACTGATCTTCCCTACGCAGACGTGCAGACAATACTCAGCTTACCGCGACTGAGCTCGACGGCGCGGCGTCTCTCACATTCTCGTTGTTGACGCGGTTGACAAATCCGACCTCCCCTAGACACAAGCCGCGCTCACCAGCTGGAGCGCCCGCCTATCTTCTCAACACCAAGCCAGCAGCAGCAGCAGCAGTAGCAGCAACACCACCGTCGGCGAGGCTACGCGGTCGAGAACACGCGAAGGGCGAGTGTGCTGACTTCCAGATGTCCACGCAGAGAGCACTTGAGCAGCACATCCTGCAACGCCGCCACTCGGCGTCACTTCCCCGGGGAGCACGTACAGGCTCCCAATGCACCAATCTACCCACCGCATAACATGTGTCGGCGATGTGGAACTCCATCTCTTCCTAGACTTACCATGTGATATAGTCCTATCGAAAAAGTACCGGCAAGGCACAAAGCCTTCGCCGCGATAGCGCAGCCATTGGCTGCGCGCTGACAACTGGCGGACTACCGCAATCCCCCAAAGAAGCACAACATGCACACACATGGTCAAGATTGCTCTACCCACCTCCGAAGGTCCAGCACAAGCATTTGCGAGACTCGAAACACAAAGTCTACGGGCGCCCGGCGAAGGACTTGCTAATGCACGCCCTGGAACATGTCACAGTCACAACGGCTATATCGGCCCATCGCGAAGGGTAAAAGGCACAGCCATATCCCACATTGTCGAGACCGCGACCTTGGATGATCATATAACCTGTTGCGGGTAATGTTGTATGGAGCATCTTACAAAACCTTGGTTCTTTCGTCGTACCTTGTCATGCAAGGTCAACGCACGCCCTACACAAGCTCCTCGAACGCACCTGCTCGCAGAGTGCAGGCCACAAGACGTACTTGACAGAGCTCTTTGTGTACTTTAAGGGACATACAAAGATTAAGAACGACAGCGTCGTGCAGCATGAAAGCTGCCGGGCAGAGGTCAAGGTCTTACTCGATCAGTGTTGGGAAGTCCGCGTCTGAAGCGGGGACCTTCAATATTTCGAAGACTTTGACCAGCAGTGATGTCAACCATGGAAGGATCCCAAGGTCTAGATCACTGCTTCGACGCAAACTTAGAAAGGTAACAATGGACGCCTTATGGCTGATTGTCTTTGCTCAAAGAGAACAACGGGTGCAGGCTCCAATAATGAACTGAGTTTTGAAAGACGGAAAGAGATGGAATGACAGAAACAAAGATTGAGTTCTTCATGGGTATTGAAACTGAGATGCATTCAGATACTCACGCTCGAGGACAAATCCACCGTCCCGTCAAGGGAGATGAAACTCCGGATCCTGGATCTCGGTGCACTTCGCGGGGCGTCAAAGCTAATCCTATCCAAAGATGAAGCTACAGAGCCTTGTATGGGCACTCACTCCAAGTAGGCTGAGCCCTGTCTTTGAAGTCGACTCACTTGCCAAAGGTCACCGCCGTGGGCTTCGACGCCAGCACTTTGTCTGGCGTTACAGCAGACATAAGACAGCACGGTCGGAGAGTCATGAGACTTGTCGATGTCCTGGTCATTGCTGATGCCAGACATTGACACGATCGAGAAGCCAAGTTCAGCGAGAGGGGTGAAATATTGCGAGGCTTTGCCATCCCCTCTTGACAAGAACGAGTAGCTCCATTCTCAGACTTGTCTCATCGCAAAGACCTTGAGAGTCTGATGTTGCGCATGGGCTCTTCTACCAAGGATACGTGGAGCGAACTGAGCCCGAGTGAGATTTGAAGCACCGAGCGAGCCCCTTTGCGTACCGCAGGCCAGGTATTCGAGCAAAATCGAAAGCATGTGCAGAAATGAGCTCATCTCACTTTTGCCTGTGTCAGTCCAGCCGTGTTTGTCTGGCGACGCTCGCGCGGCTTAGGAACAAACAATATTTCATCCAGGCGCTTGGACAACTTCGCGACAGGTTCATCCCATCGTCGGAGTCGGCGCTTCAGGAATGACTCCCAGCTGCCAAATTCCAGAAAATTTTGCCCGACAAGCAAATTGCGCAGCTCCTGTTGGGTTACTTGTGGGAGGAGACTGTCTGTGAATTTCAACTTCGTGATGAAACCGCCCGAATGGACATGCATGCTGACGCCGACATCGTCGCTGGAGTCAAGAGTTACATCGAACTTTGGGGTCTGCGACCATATCCAGCCGTGATTCTGGCATTTGTTAGCATCGGCACACTCTCGCAAAATACAAGGACATACTCGAAGCTTTCCGTACGCCTCGCCTATGCTTGGGAGATTCAGGTGAGCTTTGGTTAGAGTTGCAGTCACGCTGGGTGATCCATACATGGCTGCAAACTGCTTTTGCATGTGCTGCTGAAATGCTGGAACCTCAAGGCCAATGTTGCCGACTGGAGAGCTGACGCTTTCCACACCGTTGGCTTGTATGAATTTCTTGGCAGGCGAGCGCAGATACTGTGGTATTACGTGTAGATTCGGAGAGCTTAGCAAGGTGGTGGCATGGTGTATGGCACGGTCTCGGACGAGCTTGTAAGCCGACCCAGAAACCTTGAGGGGCCGTGGCAGCGCACCCTCGCCGACTTGATAGGGTGTGCGGTGCGTGTCCCTGGGATCGCAGGGCTGTCTTGTGTGTCCCTGGTCAAGCACAATGTCGTGTCGCTCGTTGACTCTGGCACGTTCGACGCCCAGCTGGCGCAGAGCGCGGACCGTCATCTCGGCATGCTTGTCGCGTGTAAAGTGCTTGCGGGGGGTTGTGACGCTCCAGTTGAGGTTGCCTTCGTCGTGGAAGACGGCCCCTCCTCCTGAGCGGCGGCGCACGAGGTCCACGGTACCGATGCTGGGAGGCTCGGTGTCTGTGGCGTGGTGTGTGCTACCGGCAGCGTCCAACCTGTGGAGGTTGACTTCGGTCCACGGATTCTGGTTGCGGCCGATGACCACACAAGGCCGGTTCACGTAGAGGAAGAGGATCGTGCTTTTGGCGGAACTTTTGCTGAGGATGTGATCTTCGATAGCGAGGTTGAAGTACGGGTCGCTGCTGCTCGACACGTAGCTCTGCACCCTGTGCTCGGGGTCGGCAAGCTGCTCCGTGAACGATGACAAGGTTTTGCCGGACTCATAGAGACCTTTGTGTGTACTGCCGGGAGTCTGAGTCCAAGTCTGGAAGCAGCGTGCACTCGATGGCCGGCAGAAGCCATGGGGGTCGTGTGTGGCGCCTCCGCGGTGTTGAAGGCGTCGAGCGCACCCTCGACGCGACATGTGCAGCTTTGCGGAGAATTGGGCGTCGCATGGAAGGCCTCGCCATGCGTACAGCACGCTGAAACCCCTCCAGGGCGCCATAGCGTCGATATCAGGTGTGGTGTGGTGTTGTGGTGCTGGAGCTGAGCAAAGCTTTGGCGCCGGCCAAATCACCAATTGGGCATGAGGTCCGCCGGCCTGGCTGCTTCGTCATCCGATCTCTCGGAACATCTTTCGCCCCACCCTTCAACGACATCTCTCCGTCCCCTCGCCTCCCTACGCTTCCAAGGAGCGTGTAATATTGCTATCGATGCCTCAGCGACCCATGTCGTCTAGTTGTTTTTATGATGCGGCATGTCTCCAAGGCTTTGCTACGTCGTTGCGATGCTTCAGGGGTCATGTCGCCTCAGGCATCGTTCAGAAGGACACACATTCCATTACCAAGACGCTGCATACATAGCCTCCATTGGCACTATCTCCTCTCTATTCCTCTTAAATCGTCAAGATTATGGGCTTGATGCTGATTTCATCCATCTCCCCCTTTTCAATCACCCCGTCTGCGTCTATGATCGCTTCATAGTAGTCCCCCAGGTCCCCAAGTCGCCCCGTTGATATGTGACAGTCTCTTCATATCAGGGCTCTCGTGGCATCGCTTTTAGTTTGTAAAAGTCATCGATAGTCCGCTGTTCGTGGTTGTGCTCGACTTGTGTTTCGTTCGCAGTCTCTCAAACTCACCCAGACTTTCAACCCGCGAGACCTATCCGCAACAACACCAAGGAAACCGGCGTTCAGCAATATTTACTTAGAAGGGCGTGGTCTTTTGCCAGAAATGAAGATAGAGCTCATCAAATTGTCAGTCCCTCCATCAAGTTATCCAGATCCAATAGCTCAGCGGTCAATCTCGACGCTCCTCTCCTTTATAATTCAGAAAATTACTAACGGGAGTTCGAATAGCATCGTCTTCGTTCATTATCTGTTATCATCCTATTATATACCTCTCGTATGTATTATCGACTGCATTGTGTTGGCTAACATCGTGCAGTGGAACTTCCTATTATAAATTATCTGGAGTATTTCACATTCGGCAAGTTCAATCCCGGAATTGGCCTTGGGTGAATTGGATCTGACTTTTTTTTGGCAATGCTAATGGTCTGCAGCACATTGCGGCAAAAGGCACGACAGTCTAGTCAATGGCAATCGCTGCTTTACATTCAGGATCTTCTTACGACAATGGAAAGTCAGATATCGAATTGACAGAATGTCGGGGTTCTTGCCACCGTGCACAGGAAGACCAGTGGGGGAGTTGAGTCGCCTACTGCCAACTAACTCACAAAGATTTTCTACCCCAGCCTCCATGGTTTTCAAGCTGTCGCATCTCATGATTTGCAGCATGCATGTGCACTTCGACAATGGGGAAATTTTAACCCTCTTGACGTTGTGGTTATACCAAATTCTTCGCACGGGTCGTTGAACGTCGAACAGCATCAAGTCAGCTCCAATTGCGACAGGATGTGACGCTGCAATCCTGCACATTGTCAGAGAACATACTGTCGAGCATGACGTAGCCTCAAGGGAACTGCGGTACCTCTAAAGTCCGATGTCTGGTCAATCGAGTGGTGCTCATTGAAACGTCAAATGCAGCCCGCCAGCGTTGCCAGGCAGCGAGGCCATGTCAACACCCCACCAGCTCTTCACCGTGCCTTCCAATCTGTCGAGCAAACGCACCCACACTACGTCGTCATCGTCTGCTGCACCACATCTGCCTCATCTGCTAGTAGAGGGGATAAACGACATATATCGACTATATAATGGCCATTGTTTAGACAATCTTTTATCAAAGAAGAATCCAGACAAGCGCAGTGGGGAATTCCCATCACTCTATCCCACAATACCGTGAGTTCGAACCTGGCTAACGCCGTTTATCAGGTCCCTCATCCCCACCTCCTTGCCCCCAGGTGAGCCCAGTCCCCAGCTCGCTTTCGTTTGTCCGCTGATTTAAGAAGTTCCACTCCTCCAGAGGAATCAGGTTGTCTAACAAACACTGGTAAGTCAGAATTGCTTTCTATATTCCTCACATAAGTCGCGGATTCTTCATTTTTTGCTTTTTCCTCTTCATGTATGTATGCTAATTAACTAAGATAGAGTGCATATGTACACTGCAACACTATATTTACAGAAATATTCCCTTTCTATATCTTAATTTTAAGCATGTATAGAAAGCCTTTAAGCTAACTTTGTTGCTTATATCATGCAATGTAGGAGCGTCTCTTCCCTATGTCCTGGTCATTCACGAACAAGCAAACACATGAGTCTTCTCACGACCGTGTACACCCTGATATTGCCTCAATCCAGTACTAGAGGATGAGAAGTCCTTTCAAGCTTCTGTCATTCTCCACGTTCTCAAAGGTTGCAGTCGGCAGGCAATCCTTGTTCCTTCCGTGCTGCAATTGTACAGTCGGGTTCGAAGATCACCACTGCAAGTCTCTTCTTGTCTGCCCAAAGGGTTTCAAGCCGTATTTCTTTGCCCTTTGCACTGTCCTATTCTTTGTGGGAGACCTCGCAGACATAGCATTCATAGAGGCTTTGAAACTCTGCACAGCTCATAGGGCATTGGCCCAGCCTATGAGTATTGGCTATTGCTACTCGCTCCTGCCCGTTTGTATCGTTGTTATGATCTGCCCCTCGCTCGCTCGCTGCCTGGCCGCTGTGTTAATATATCCAAACCTTTTCTCCCTCCCAGCTCCTGCTCTGTAGCAACAACAGCTCCGTGAAAAAGCCACCACACGATCACAACCACAACCACAACCGCAACCGCACCGCAGCACCAACACCCGAACAGGCAGCACCAGCAGTAGCGCCCACAAGCACTACCACCACCGCCGCCGCCGCCCCACAGCAGCAGCACCAGCAGCAACCACAACAATGCGCCCTCGCAGCGCCTCTGCTCCACACCACCACAACTCCTCCACCTTCGAGGTCCTCGAGGCGGAAGCCGACGCCCAGCGTCGCATCTTCTGCTCGCTGCCGCGCGTGCCCTGGCCGCCGCTCCTGACCCGCCTGCGCCGCGACCACGTGCCGGCGAGGATCCGGGTGCCGGGCGCGGTGATGGGGTTGGAGGAGTTGAGGGCGAAGCTGGCGGCGGAGAAGAAGAGGAACGAGGAGAGTGTGGCGGAGGCGATGAGGGCGAGGGCGCAGAGGAAGAGGGATGATAAGAGGAGGGAGGAGGAGTGGAGGGAGGAGGAGAGGGAGGCGAAGAAGAGGGAAGAGGAGGAGAGGAAGAGGGCGAGGGAGGAGAGTGAGTTGGTGGGGATTGGGGGGTGGATGGAGTAAGGGTGAGGGGGTGTGGGGGGTGTGGGAGGCATCTGGAGAGAGGGGGAGGGAGGGGAAGGGGGTTGTGTAGGCCCTGGGTAGTATATACGATCCGTCCGCGCAAGACGAAGATACCGCAACATGCTCCTCGCCGTGTCATGCTTTTAAAATCGTGAGGCTAATATGAATTGAGAATCAACAAGCTAACATACACTACGAGTAATGGAGTAGTAATAGAACGGTACCACGCTCCTGGCTTCTGTATTGATACTCTAACATAGCTAACATTACCTAGTCGTCCTCACCCTGGAACCCTCACTTGCTATCCCCATCACTACCTCCACGGCATCTTATATCAAGATTCTCCCAAAGTCATTAAACAACCCCCAGCTCCTAGCTACGCAACACAACCATCATCACCGCTACTCCTTCCTCCCTACACCTCCTCGCTTCTTCATACTTCCGTCGCGGAAGATGTGTACAAGGGTGCTATCCTCCTGGCTCAGGTACGTCAGCGCACATGCTCTAGGAGAAATACACAGGTTACAACTGAATCAACTCATAAAGCTGATATTCCAGAGACAAACGAGCGAGACAAGAGGTATGGATGTTGCTTATAAGTTCCATTACTGCATTTCTGATTGTATCACGAGAGTTTATCTCCTTACGAAAGAGTATACGATGTCATATCGCTGTGCTGTGGTATAACTATTGACGATGTAAGTATGGGTGTGTTCATTCGAGATGCGGTGTAGTCGGGTCATGTATGTGGAAATACACCAACACCATCACACTCCACCACCCCTCTCACCCCCCAAAAATCATTCCAACCCAACCAAATTGCCCTCAAAACAACACAAACTCCCAACTCCACTCCCACCTCACCACCCCACCAACCCCTTCCCCCTCGTTCCCAACTCCCCCGGCTTAACCGGCATACCCCCCCTCAACGCCCCAACCAACTTATCCCCCTTCACAAACTCCTCCACCTTCTCCTCACTACTAACATCCCTCCTCACCCTCTCCCACGCCCCCCGACTAGGCCCATCCACAACCTCCCCAAACACCCTCCTCCTCTCCGCACTCCAACTCTGCATTAATTGTTCCGCATCCGCCGCACGTCCCAACAGTATATGTATCAAGATTTGCGAAAGGGACTCTGCATCCGCGATACCGGAGGCGAGACCGAGGCCCGCGTACGGGTTAGTGAGGTGTGCTGCGTCGCCGATTAGGAGGGTGTGGCGGGTGGGGTGGAGGGTGGGTGCGAGGCGTTGTTGGGGTTTGTAGGGGGATATGCGGGATACGGTGTATGCTTTTTCTCCTGTTGGGGAGAGGCCGTGGTCGGGGAGCATGGTGTGGAGTTTTTGGTGGACTGTGTTTCTTATTTCGGAGTCTGAGAGGCCGAGGGGGACGCCGTAGGATACGCGCCAGAGGGGTGGTGTTGGTGGTGTTGTGGAGGGTTGGATTTGGTTTGGTGATGGGTTTGGTGTGGTTGAATGGGGCGAAGATGGTAGAGGGGTAATGCGGCCGATGAGTCCATAGTCTACAGGATCAATGATGAAATTCGCGTCGTGGAAGCCATGGGCGTGGAAATCGAAATGCAAATCTGTGGCTACGAGTTGTGCATCCAGTGTTTCTCCTGGGAATTCGAGACCTACGAGATGTCGAATGGTGGAGTGTGCGCCGTCTGCGCCGATTAGGTACGCTGCTTCAATCTCCTCTTCTTTTTCGTCTTTATCTCCCTCACCCTTCTTCTCCGCATTACCCTGCTCATTACTCTCCCTATCATTCCCCTCAGCCCCCCCAACACCAACCCAAACACCTGCCTCCCCCTCCCTAACGCCACAAACCCTCCTCCCGATCCGAACTCGCACTCCTCTCTCCCCCAACCTCCTCATAAGAACCTCCTGAAACCTCCCCTGCGCCAATAACAACTGCCCCTTCCCCTTCATCCCCTCCCCTTCATTCTCAAACACCTTCTCTGCAATCACACCACTGCCCTGCTTGACACTTCTGCGAAAACACAAGCCGGTGCTTAGACTCCCTGTTTCGATTAGTTCGGGGAGCAATCCCGGGATGCGCGAGAGGAGCGGGTAGGTGGGTGGTTGGTGGGCCATTGCACGGGTGGAGGTTGGGTCTGGGGTGGTGGGTTCGAGTACTATGAGGGGGTTTGGGAGGGGAGGGGTGGAGTGCGAGAGGAGGAGGGCGAGGAAGAGGCCGACGCAGCCACCGCCTGCTATTACTATGGGGAGGGGGCCTGCGCTGGGCCGAGGTTGAGGTTGAGGTTGGGTGTCTTTGGTCGAGGCATGTGCTTTGTCGTTGCCGTTGGTGTAGACATTGGTTGTGCCTTTCGTCACCGCCATTTCGAGTGGGATTCTGTAGTAGTCTTTCTGTATGTCGGCTGTGTGGTTTGAGATGCTAATGAAAGGTACTTTGAAGTGTGCCTGTCGAGATGAGTAGTCGTGCTGTTGAAGTCAACAAGTCAAATACGATATTTCTGCAGACAGGAAAAAAGAACATCGCAATAAGCACTCGTCAAAAACATTTCCGTTGCCGGTATATAACTTCCCATCATCACTAGTCTCAGACCGTCATGCGGTGTTGTCATAACATCTGAAGTTTGATTTCCGAAGCGGGATGTGGGGAACCGACATCCATTGACCAAGAACTTTGGTTGCTAAATTCTACATCACAGAGTACTGCGACCAAATCGTCAAATTAACCAGCAAGGCAGCATGCATACCTTACGCTGTCCAGCGGTGACTACATGTGACTGAAAATTGGATGCAGATGATGTGAGACACAAGCATGCCTTCCATAACGATGATACCCGGACTCAATCGGATCTCGCAGACCGTCTCATATAAGTCTATACGAGATGAGATTTTGCAAGTACAACTGAATACTGAGACTCGAATGTATGAATATTCGAAGTATATTGTCTTCGCACTCGCATAGCCTAATATACAACCATGCGCATATCCCGCCCTCGATGCCCAGAAATCAAGAAGTCCATCTGTCCCGCAACCCTCAAACACTCCTTATTTCCTACTTCTTCACTTAATCTCCTCATAATTTTCCCCCTTCTCCCGCTCTACTCCCTGGCCTCCCAGCCGCCGTACTAGCCATACTCTCCCTCCTACTCCCCGCCCCTTGCTTTCCCTCTGCTGCCTCCCTTTCCAAGAAGTCCTGCCATAGCTCCGCCAAACTTTCTTTGTTACTCGAGCTACTAGCCATGAGCATTGGGTCCGTGGCCGCTGAATTGAGCGAGGGTGTTGACGGTGTGCGGCGGAAGGGGGAGAGGGGGATGCGGAGACCTGTTGAGCTAGATGATGTGCCTGGGCGGGCGAGACCGGCTTGTTCGCGCTGTTCTGTTGGCGTGTAGGTCAGTAATATGGACTTGGACAAGGTGCGAGGCAGGAGGAAGGTCAGGCAAGAAAAGAGAGATGACATACCATCCGTCCACCCAAGAAGTGCACTAATCAATTGCAACGCTTCGAACTTCTTTGGATCACTCCGATCGATCGCCAAGAAATGCAGGAAATAATTCGTGATAATTTGGCGATCTACATTGTCCTCTGGTCGTCCCTTTTTCAGGATACGCAATGCTTTGGTGAGATGTTCATTGAGGGTGACGGCTTCGTGGCGCAGTTTGCCAATTAGGAGGTTCTTCTCTTTGACTTCCTTTTCAAAGGGGGATGCGCGTTCGAGCTCTTTCTGGGTGGAGAGAAGAGTGGCTTGGGCGGCTTTGGAGGCTTCTTCGGCGGTTTGTACTTGTTTCCGGAGATCGTTGATTTGGGATTCGTAGGCCTCAACAGACTTCTTGAGCTCGGCTTTTCGGACTGTGGATGGTCAGCATGATTTGCCATGGTGGAGTCCTGACTTCAAACGTACGTGATTGTACTTCCTGTAGCGCCTTCTGCAGGCCGTCGACAGCTTGATGGTTAGTATCCCTGTCTCGAGCAGCCTTTTCATACTCCTCCCGCATCGTCTCCAGTTGTTCTCTGAGCTCCGCATCCTTCTCTGCGAGGTTCTCACGTAAAGACCGCTCATTCATGGCAAGCACTTCCCAATCTTGCATGGCTTGTCTTGCATTGTCAAACTCTTCTCGTGCATATGCCTCTCGTGATATTAGCTCGTCGCGCTCCTTGATCCAGTTTTGCTGAGAAAGGGTAGATCTGTTCCGTAATGTCTCGATCTCTGACGCTTGTGCTTCCTTCTCTTGCCGTAGCTTCGCGAGCTCCTTGGTCAGAGTACTGTTGTTTTCTTGCAGTTCGCGATTTTGCTCTTCCAAGTCGGCGAGTTGCTGTTGGAACTCCTCGATCCTAGCCTGTGACATGTTAGCCTTGCGCCTACAGAGCACTCGCAGCCATTTTGAGACGGCCAGGATTGACCTACTGCATCCGCCTTCAGTCGGTCTCCCAAACTCGTCTTGATAGTATTAACCCTGCCAAGCAAGTTCTTGTACTGTGTCTCGAAATGCTCCTTGCCCTCGTTCGCCTCATCCAATTCCTCTCTCAAAGCCTTGATCTCCTCTTCATGCTTCGACTGTGTCTCTTCTACATCCTCCGACGCTGCGCCCTGGTGCTTGCTCTGTATGCCCTCCAGACTCTTCCGCAATTCTGTGACCTCCTGCCGCAGCGCATCGCGTTCCTTTGCTATGGCATCTAACCGCGCGCTCGTGTCGGAAGGGGGTGGTGGAGGTGATGCGAGACCTTGGCCGGAGCGTGAGCGTGCTAGCCCAAGCGCGACTGCAGAGGATATGCTGTGGTGTTGCGTACCGTTTGTCTGTAGGGTGGGAGATCGTGGGGGTTCTTCGTCGTCAACATCGTCTGTATCTTGATTGGATGGTTGCGGAGGTGCCTTCTATAACCCTAGTGTTAGCTATGCGCTACGCGTAGAATGGTCGTAGAAAATAGTCGTACGGTCTGCTCCTCCTCGTCGTCTACATCGTCTTCGAGGTCCTCGGCTTCTTGCTTGGAGCGGTCCCCATTGACGACCGTATCTTCCGTCTTGTTCGGGCCACCACCGCCTTTTTTCTTATTCTTTCTCTTTTTCGACTTGGAAGGCGATCCTATATCCCCCCGTCAGCCACGTCCTTCCATTTCCCCATCCCCCATCCAAAGACGTCTATGCGGAGTTCCCCAGACACCTCCGCATGCTCAAAGCTCACCTACCACTCTGATTCACAGGATCATTCGTTCCAGCCGCAGACATGATGAGGTGCTTGCAATTCGCTCACAGTGTCATAAACACACTCCTATCCGCATGAATAAAATGAAGGGTCAAGTAACGTGGGACTTTGCAAGGGAGCGCGCCCGGCTTCGTGAGATGGTCTTGATCTTGGCGAATCGTGGCCCGTTCCAACGTTTGCTACGACCAGTTTGACCCACGCGGCCGGAAGTGGCGCGACGTCACTAGCCACACCAGTTGACACTGGCTAAGTTTAGACCGCGGCATGCGAGTTCCCACACATTATGCGTGTAAGACGCGTAAGTTGCAGCGCGTTTCCTTCGGTAGCCGAGGGAGTGATGGCAGGTTTCAGCATGGGGTGTGCTGAATTGGGTGCAGGAGCTTGGCTGCATGATCAGTGGAGTATAATCAGCATGTACATGCGCGGGGTTGGACAGCATGTGCATGCTCTGTACACAATTTCACATTACAGTCGCATCGTTGACCTTCACCATTTGAAGACGATGAAGTACTACAAATCTATGCTATACTCGGCCATGGCCATTATATACGCTTCGTTCGCCTTCCGTGCTGGCAAGATAGGCTTCATTCCGCGAGCGATTAATCACAAACGCAAAGGCAATGCTCAGTAAAGAACCAATGCCTTTACCCATACTTGATGCGAGCGAATGGCGCAGTCAGCCACGGCATGATAACATCGCGCTTTCCCACTACGCACATCTACACGGATGATCGTACCGTGGCTTCAAGATATGGCCTGACACCATATCAACAAACCCGTGAAGAGGAAGGGGCGGGCATCAAGAAAGCAAAGGATGGGATTTAAGTTGAATTACTTGCTATCCTAGAAGAGGGTCCAGGCAGAGTGTTACCAGTACACCCAAGCGCAGCTCTACCACCACACCGTGCTATGACAGAGGAGATCAAGAAGTCAAAGGAAAAGCTTAATCGTAACTAAAAAGGATATTGTTGGAAAGAAAAGTGTGTCGAGCGCACGACCCCCCGGAGCAACGCTGACGGCTTTTCGTGCTAAGTAATGCACTGGTATCATTCTCCCTCCTCACGCACCAAGCCGCTTCTGCGTCTCGCCTATACAGCATCGATCATCGGAATGGGCCTCTCCATGCGTGGAGGAGGGCCTGGCTTTTGGCCGATGCTGTCAACGCGATTATGATTTGGCAATTCCTAGTAGCCGTTCATGGTCATACGCTGGCTGTTCCTGCTAAGTTCGCGGTCGGCCGATGGGGAGATGGGGCGCGATGAGTGGCCCCCAACGGCAGAGCTCTCCTTGAGTGCCAAAAGCTGCTTGGCGCGGAAAGACTCGTAGTGGATTTGAGCGGTGGTCTCGATCAAGTCTTGCAGGTGGGTGCGGGTAAGGAAGTTACGGAGGTAGACGAATTCGCAGTGGTTCTCATCCTCGACTGTAGATGGATGGTTAGATTGTGCGCCTGAACAGCTGCAACTCGTGAACTGACCATTAATGATGCCCCACTTGTTCTGGCGACCGCGAACGTTCCTGCCATTAACAACAACGGTCCTCTCAGAGCCGACAACAGCGAAGGGAAGGAGTTCCTGGCGCACATTAGCAATGGGTCTAGTATAGTCGAATGATGGGCATGTCCACCTTGATGGCTTGCTTCGCAGCAACTTCCTCGTTGTCGTCCTCCTCGTTATCGTAGGGGTACATGCGCAAGTTGTGGAACTGGAACTCCTCCTTTATCCGGTGCTTGAACTCGGCACGCTCCTCCAGGGTCAAGCTGTCGCTCTTCGCGATGACGGGCACAACGTTGACAAACTCGCTCAACTTCTTGAGCACAACAATGTCAATGGGCTTGAGAGCGTGGCCAGATGGCTGGATGAAGAACAAGCAGCAGTGGATGCGGGTGTCCTGAAGATACCTCTCACGCTGGGCGGTGAGTTCCTTGCGGAGGTATGCACTGTGCTGGTCTTTGATGTACTTGACAATGGGATCCCAGCAGCGCTCATTATTGATCAAGTCACCGTAGCCGGGGGTGTCGACGATGTTGAGGCGCAGACGCACGCCATTCTCCTCGATGATGTGTGAGACGGGGTGGATGTTGGTGGTGCTGCGGACCTCCTCATCGGGCTGGAAGCGACCCTTGCTATCCATCAGGTGCGAGGCAAAGAGTGTGTTGATAAGCGTTGACTTTCCAAGACCCGTCTGGCCTAGGAGACTCCCATGTTAGCTATCGCGTGTGCACTAGATGCAGCAAGTAGGAACTTACCGACACAGATGACATTGAACTGGAAGCCCCGCTTCACAGACTTGCGCTCAATCTGCTTGGTGATGCTGTCGAAACCGACATAGCTGTCCGGGAAGATGGGCTGCGACGGGGTCTGGTATGCGGCAGCCATTGTGGGCGGTGGGGGCCTCGTGGCAGATGTAGCAGAAGCGCGGTGGAGGAGGAGTGGTTGGGCGGGGGGACAGGTGGCTCTTGGGTGTTGTGGTCGACAAGGAATCAGGGTCGTTGCTGGCGGCCGACTTTCTCGTGGAGATGCAGGCGCGGGAAAGGGGGAGCCAGGAAGCGAAAGCGCGCTAGGGGCCGCGAGGTAAGGCGCGGCCTGAGCTTTGGCTGGGGTGCATTTTATTCGCAACACCATCACGAATCACGAATCACGAGATCACCGACGAGAGCACAGCGGCCCCGAGCCCTGCCCGACGACGCCTCCCGCAGTCAATTCACCCTTCGCCATCATGGCGCTCGCCCGGCCGCTCCCTCCGCTGTGGCAGACGCTGTTCCCAGCACTCAATGCGCCTGTTCGACCCGCCCTACACCTCCCATTCCTCCAGCGCCTCTCACAGCCCTTTGGCGCCATATCCACACCGTTCGGCGCCCTTGCGATACCGTCGCTTTCATTACCTGCGCTACCTTCACTGGCCGACATATGGGATGGCATCCTCAACGCTGTACCAAAGAAGAAGACGTCATACCGCAAAAAGCGACAACGGTTCATGGCTGGCAAGGGCTTGAAGGACATCACATCGCTGAACAGGTGTTCAGGGTGTGGGAGAGTGAAGCGAATGCATTTCCTGTGCCCATATTGTGTGGATGGTACGTGGATTTCTGATTTGACTATCTGCTGGCGTAGACTCACAACATTCAGCCATCAAGACAAGCATATTCGGTCAACTTCAATGGTCTATCCGCCGACCTACGGAAAAGCAGGCTAAGCAGAGGGCGAGAGAGAGGCGCCAGGAGGCACAAAGAATACGCAGTATTGCGCCCGACCCACGGAAAGAGAAGGAGGAACAGATTGTCAAGCACACAGGGTGGAAGAGATGAGAAGGTGTGTGATCTGAAGGCTCAATAAAGTGCCAAGAGACAAAGGAGTTAGAGTGCGCGTAGTATCGACTTGTACAAACATGGCGGGGCCTAGGCTTGACAGGGTCTGATGTGAACGGTACCGTTGAAATGTCAGAAGACATGAGATCATGTAGAAAGTCATGTATAATACAGCATCACGCGGAGTTGCAAGATCAAGGTATTCCACAATCAAAGGTCAATCAACCTTCATCCTTCATCCCACCAGCAATCCCTCGTCCTTCAACTTCATACCTTGATACCACACCCTAACTCATCACCTTACCAACCTCGACCCAGCAAAATCCTCCATACTCCCATCTCCCCCCTTCCCCTTCTCCTTCTTCCCCACAACATCCCCCGTAACCCTCACAGGCCCACTCTTCCCCCTCGAAGGCGATGCATCCAATGCCTTCACCCCACCAGCAGCCGTCTCCCCCACAATCCTCTCTACAACCTTCGCCTTAGCCCCCGCCCGCTTAACCCGATCATCGAAATCCGCAACCGCTTCTTCCGTGTTCGCCGTATCAAATGTAAGCATATCCGTTAAACTATGCAGAAGCATGATATTATTCTTCAGTCTCTCGTTTGTGGATAGGTTTGGTAATTGGTGCTGTATTGCTGTTGAGTCTTGGTGGGTTGGACGAGCATCTTCAGAGCCATCTTGTATCATCTTTGTTTCTGTTGAAGGTTTTCTTGATGTTGCTAATGTTGATATCGATGCATTTGATCGTAATTGGGGTAGTCTTGAACCCCATATCACACTTCGTCCGTGGAGTTGACCTAGTTCGGTGAACTTTTCGAATCCTTTTTCTAGGCCGAAGATGCGGCCTTCGATGCGCCCGGCGTGGGCGCCGTCCGAGGCGCCGAGGGTGTAGGCGGTGGTGTAGAGAGTGTCTTCAAGGGTGAGGAGGGAGTCGAAGGGGTCTTCTTGGTGGGACTCGTGGGTGGAGGGTAGAGTCATGGTTGTGGTGTGTTTGTCCTCGTTATTCGATGGATGGGAACGCTTGTATATTCTTCGTTCCTCGCTACAATCTTAAATGGGTTTTGCTTGAGGAAAACGTTTCGATTGACGTTGACGTTTTTTCTATTCCCCCTTCACCTCTGGTTCACTGTGTAGGAAACTGGATTACCAATCTCTTTCTTGGTCGAAATATCTTGTCGCGGAACTTGATGAATTCCAAATAGTCTATTTTTTCATGGGGGTTATGTGCGTTTCTTAGGCCTTCTGGATGTTTACAAGGGCGTCTTAATCTACTAGTTCCGTAGGACCCTCAAAATACTTTCGACCGATGTCAAAATTTGGGTGTATGACCGTGAAAGATGAGCCTTGTTCCAGGGTCCAATGCGGTAGTGGCGTCAGTGTGGCTGAAACCTGTGGCGGGGTAAACTTTTGGAGGGGCAGGCCCAATCGCCGAATGAATATGTGAGCTTGAGTCACTGAAACCAAACAACGACCCATCTGCATATAAGACATTGAACTCACGCGGTTCCG
The DNA here is from genome assembly GCA_010093695.1 of Plenodomus tracheiphilus IPT5. NCBI lineage: Eukaryota > Fungi > Ascomycota > Dothideomycetes > Pleosporales > Leptosphaeriaceae > Plenodomus > Plenodomus tracheiphilus. Next base: position 94,448 of record MU006336.1, read on the forward strand.
GATCCGCACCAAACTTCTCTGCAACGACCAACGCTCAACCGGTCATTGCCAACCCGGAATCCCTCTCGACATCGAGTCACACCCCGCTTCCCAAAACTCGAGCTGATACCACACGCGGCGTGCTCCATGACTGAGACGACAAAGAAGATCCTCCCCGTCGAGGGTGAGCGCAATGTTCTTATCACCAGCGCACTGCCCTACGTAAACAACGTTCCCCACTTGGGCAACATTGTTGGCTCCGTCCTCTCGGCCGATGTTTTCGCACGCTTCTCACGCGCTCGGGGTTACAACACTCTCTACGTCTGTGGTACCGACGAGTACGGTACTGCGACTGAAACCAAGGCTATAGAAGAGAAGGTCACACCACAGGAGCTTTGCGACAAGTATTTCGCGCTACACTCAGAGGTCTACAAGTGGTTCAACATCTCCTTCGACCACTTTGGTCGGACACCCACTCGGCAGCAGACAGACATTGCGCAAGACATCTTCACAAAATTGTACAAGAATGGATATCTGGAAGAGCAGGTCACCACTCAGCCCTATTGCGAAACTCATAAAAGCTTCCTCGCGGATCGGTTTGTCGAAGGCACATGTCCGCTATGCAATTACGACGACGCGCGCGGTGACCAATGCGACAAGTGCGGACACTTGTTAGACCCTCTCGAACTGAAGAACCCACGCTGCAAGCTTGACGGAGCAACACCCGTCCCGCGCGAAACGAAGCATGTTTACCTGGGATTGGACAAGCTACAACCAGCAGTTGAAAAATGGTTCGAGGAAGAGAGCAAGAAGGGCAATTGGAGCTCAAACGGTGTTCAGATTACTGCATCATGGTTGAAGGAGGGTCTACGCCCACGAGGCATCACTCGCGATTTGAAGTGGGGTACTGCGGTTCCTCTAGATGTAGGTTCAGACGCTACATCTAAGTAATATGTGACACTGATACATTTGTGATGCAGGGTTACGAGGACAAAGTCATGTACGTTTGGTTCGACGCGTGCATAGGCTACGTATCGATTACAGCAACATATACAGATGAGTGGCAGAAGTGGTGGCACAACCCTGAGAATGTCCAGCTGTACCAATTCATGGGCAAAGACAATGTGCCATTCCACACTGTCGTCTTCCCATGCTCACAAATTGGCACAAAGGATAAGTGGACAATGCTCAACACAATTTCGACCACCGAGTACCTTAACTACGAGAACGGCAAGTTCTCAAAGTCGAGAAATATCGGTGTCTTCGGCAACAACGCGAAAGAGACTGGCATCCCATCTGATGTATGGCGCTACTACCTCCTCTCGCATCGTCCGGAGACTGGTGACACCGAATTCGAGTGGGCTGGCTTCATTGCCGCCAACAACAACGAGCTTCTGAAGAATCTGGGCAACTTCGTCAACCGCGTCATCAAGTTTGTCAACTCAAAGGTTTACGATAGTGTTATCCCCGATTACACCAAATTCGATGATCCATACTTTACAGAGCACAAGAAGAAGGTCAATGAGTTACTCAAGAAATACATCAGTGAGCTCGAGGATGTGAAGATTCGAGCTGCGCTTAGTACAGCGCTGCACCTCTCTAGTTTAGGCAACCAACTCCTTCAAGATAATAGGCTGGACAACAAGCTAGCTACCGAACAGCCCGATCGTTGCGCTGCTGTCGTTGGACTGGCTCTGAGCCACATTCACCTACTTGCGAGTCTGATCCAGCCATACATGTAAGTCGTCCCTCAATCATGATAAACGATTTTCTTTCTAACATCTCAATCCAGGCCCGATACTACCGCAGGTATCCTCTCGCAACTCAATGCCGAATTCCTCATCATTCCGGATGCTTGGGAAGCACGATCCCTCCCTGTCGGCCACAAAATCGGTACTGCTGGCTACCTCTTCAGCCAAATCAAGCCCGAGAAGGAGCAGGATTGGCGTGAACAATTCGGCGGCGAAGAAGCGCGCAAAGCCAAAGAAGAAGTAGCACGCAAAGCCGCAGCTAAAAAGGCAGAAAAGGAGCGCAAGAAGGCGAAGAAGGCTGCTGCGGCAGCGGGTAAGGGCGTCGAGTCTGCAGAGAAGGGCATAGATGGACCAGCGGCGAAGACTGGAGCGGAGGAGGTTGCGAGGGGGGTGGAGCAAGTTACTCTGCAGACTTCGTAGGGTGTATGTCTTGATGAGTCGTTGTGGTACTGGCGTTGTGAGGGATATGTGTAGCCTAGTATTCTTTAGTTGGTTGGTGAGGAGAGGGTGCTGGTGTTTTGTCATAATATGGTGTTGCCACCATTGAGAATAACGACGAACTGTCGTGGGTGGGTACTATGTCTGTGTTACTAGTTACTACATTTCGATATCATGTGGGGATCTGATCCTCAACAAACTCCAAAATTCATTCACGTATCACTTTCTCCTGGTTGCCTGCCAGTCAGTCTCATTGACCCTGCCTCCATTATTCAAGAGGTTCATGTACTTGCCCACTGCTCAGAAGACACAGATGTGTGGGAAAATAAGTCAGCACACAAGGGTGTTGCGACGCCGCCGATGGGGGAAGATGCTTCTTCGTGTGGGAGAATTGCGGCGCACAGAAGACTTTTTTCCTTATTTACCTTTTGAAGAACTGATCGGTTGCCGCTGCGTGCCCTATTGTGTTCAACAGTTGGATAGCGTACTGTGCGTTTAGGAAATGCTGCTCAGAGTCAAGACAAGTGCCCCGCTGATCATTGTCCGCTCTTACAGGAACAACTACGCCTCATAACTCCAGGTCGTACTTCAGCTCAGTCCAGAGAAAGCGGGTTATGCCATCAACATCTACAACATTGTGTCCTGCGTGTCTGCTGTCATTATCAGCTGCGCTTTGATGTGTACAGGTACATACAAGTGGGGCGTACTTGTAGCTGTACCAGTGCAGATTCTCATAACTGACCTGATCATCTATCCTCGGGTGCCTGGTACCTCCCTCGTGCCTCTCATTGTGGTGGAGATTATAGCCGCATTCACTGCTTCAACGATGCTATAGTTTGAACAAGTCGCCATCATTAACTCTGTACCACACGAAATTCTAGCGGTTGCACTTGCGCTGCGGTTGAAGGACCAGTCTGCCGGCGGTGCAATAGGATCCACAAGTAAGTGACGGGTTATGCTTTATTTGTCGGAATTTAAACTAACCTTGCCCCCATTATCCAGTTGCAGGCGCTGTATAAACGCAAATTGTACCCGTTCATATGGCAAATTACATACCTCTTGGCTCCAAAAGCAAAGTTGTGAAGCTTTATGACGGTTTGAAAGACAAAAGTGGAAATCCCACGGCACAGTTCCGACCGACAGGCGGCTGTCAACGCTTACAGCGATGGACAAAGAGTCTTGTTGATCTGCGGTACTTGCGCGTTTCTACCGTGCCTCATCTGGATGTGTTTGTTCGAGAAACATCGTATGACCCTTCGTCGCAATGGAAAAGCAGTGCAGGCGTAGACTTTCGCTTGTATGACTACAGAAGTATCCAAGTGGGGTTAAGACTGCGGTCAGGCGAGACTACGGATCTGAAGGATAGAGTGTGACCCTAATGATTACGATCTTGTTTTGGGGAAACCAAGAAGGCGATAGAAATGCTGCAATGTTTGTAGACTTTGAGTAGGCATGACTGGCTGCAAAGTTGGGATTTTTGGCCATAACACATAGCATTCGGTAGGATGAAATGCTCTTTCCGGACTGTAATCTTTGAGGATTACGTGAAGAGGACCGTGGACTTAGCTCAGGTGCAATGTTGTTGTGATGTAAGTAGCACAATGTGGTGGTGTGAATGGAAGGGGAAGGAGGTCGGCGATTAGATAATATGATCGCGTTAAGTCCGACGCGTTCTCGCGTCGAGCTACCAAATTTCGTCACCGCAGTCCCCAGACACAATGTCATAACTGTCTCTTCCATATAATTTTTCAACTAAACGTGCCACCTAGAGATTCACAATGGCAAAGCCAAAGCGAATGAGCGAAATCTTCACCTCCTCGTCCGACAAGCTCACGAATACCGCACCTGCACCTGCTCCCGCAACAGCTACACCACCCTACTCAAGCGAAGGACCTACGCTCCCCCTCATTGGCGCTCCAGAAGACCAAATTCCCACTGCAGAAAATAATACCAACACCAACAATCCCAGCAAAAAGCGCAAGATCGACTCACAACCCACCAACTCAACACTTCCTACACAACGAGGCCCACCACCCAAGCCACCACATACCCTACACCCCGCACTCTACACACCTTGGACCCTACTTCCCCCAGAGATCCTGACACTACTAGAAACACAAGCGCGTATACGTACTACCACCAGCGTCAATATTGTCCCCGTGGTGTTCAGCAAGAACCAAAATGTCAAAGCAGGCATCAACAAGTTGAAGACGTTGCTTGGCGCGTATAAAGAACCCAAGGAAGGTATTGGAAGACCAGTGGTGTTGAAAGAGGAAGATGCTCTGATAGCGGTCAGTGCGCAGGGTGAGGGGGCGGGGAAGCTAGTAGGGATTGTGGAGCTAGTGAAGAGGATTATTGCACCGGAAAAGCGGGAGGAGGGTGGGAAGGGGGTGGAGAAGTGGTGTATGTATACTGTGTTGAGCAGTGTAGAAGTTGAGATGGAACCTAAGGGCCGTCAGGACACGGACAAGAACAACAGCAAGAAAGATGGAATTGTGGCTGAGGAGGCAGAAGAGGAAGAGGAAGAAGAGGAGGCATTTGATCGTATGGAAGTCGACAAAGAGCAAGAAAAGGCGATGAAGAAAGTCAGGAAGGTGCCTGTACTGACGGTGTGGTTGACAAAGAAAAGGGTGCCAGTATTTGCGAAAGAGTTTGGGGAGCAGAGCATTCTGGTCAAGATAATAGAGGAGGAGTGAAAAGACCTTTGTTAGACACTGTCCACAACTCCTGTCACTGTCTACAAGTCGAGACTCTGAGACATGTTAAGTATCAAAGGACCCTAATTTGTTCTTCCCCTTCACATTCGAGGCCACATACTCGTCATCGGTCTCACCGTCTGCATCGACATCAGTTAATTCGACTGAGGTTGCAGATTGTGTTGCGTCCTCTGGTTTATACTCATCATCGGTCTCGCCATCTGCATCAATGTCGCCTTCCGCATCGATGTCACCCTTTGCAACATGTTCTCCCTCAGACCGGACTTTGACAGGTCGCAGGTGCTCACGACGCTCCACCCAGTACAACTTATTAACCTTGTCCTTGAGGTCAAAACCCTCAATAGCATCGAAGCTGGTCGTCAATTTCGCTCCCTTTGTGGCGCTCTCATATCCTTCCGCACTTGGGCAAAAGGTTCTCCCGCCATCGCGCATACCGTCTCGGATCTTCTCCCGTTTCGCTTTCACTATACTGTACGCGAAACCTCCATGGGACACACGGCAAACCTCTTGGCCCTTCCAATCTTCCTTTGGGGGCCAGGCTCCATTGGAGGTATCATCTTTGACTAGATAGAGGAGGACGTACTCATAGTATTTCTTAACGGCTTTTCCCTTGCGGGGACGCTTAGTGGGTGACTCGTCTCGGGGCAGGAAGCCGGGCAGCTGGGATGAAGATGACATTTTCTCGTCGAATAAATGAATTTAGGATGTGAATACTGGCTGTGTTGAATCTTCGCACTCGATATGTTATGCTATTGGGCGATCGTTCCGGGGCATTTATCTAGCCTGCCATGGTGATGGAGTCAACTATGGTACTTTGACTCCTTGTGTAACATCGACGTGCCTCCTGGTTAGTGCGATCAACACGATGGAGGACCCAGTACTAGACTCATCGTATCAATGAGTCCAGCAAGCTCAGTCATTTAGCCTACCAACTCCTTCCACTGTACCTCCGCAAATCGGGGAATAAGAACTCCGTATTCGTGACAGGAAGTCTCACTTGTACACAGAACACTCAGATATATTGTCAGACGTCATGTCATCGGAATGCGTTGCTTCACTTACATAGCGCGTTGTTCAATGAATTGATTCACAGATACTTGTCGAATTTACTGGAGACTCGAGTTGCTTTATCCCCATGCTTGCTCTTGTCTATGTACGACTATTCAAGTCAAGAATGTCTTCCCGTTCCCTTTAAAAGCGGGTCCTCGTAGTCATCATACGTTTCAAGAAGCATAAAAGCAAGGTGAGCAAGGAACTGAGCCACGTACAACCAGGGGGTTAGGAAGAATAGTAAACACGATCTACTCTTCACACAGCTAAACTCTTCTCAGGTTTTAAGTAAACGTGGTACGGAGATTGGTTGTCTTCACGAGTCAATGACGTGGTATGACAGTGATGAGTTGTAAGTCAATACAATGGCAAACAATAAGAGCAAGTCGATATGCATTGGTGTCTGTTACTGATCCTTGTTGAGTTTTAGGCGTCAATGATCGACGAGTTGCAAGAGTATCACACTAATGATGAGACTATGCGATTTGTCGGCGTAGCCTATCATTCCTTCTTTCGTAGCTCAAATTCCAAGTATCTACGGCTTGATAGGGAACCACTGCCCAGACACACCCTTCGGATCATACTTCTTCTTCAACGTCTTCAACTTCGCAAGACTTGATCCATAAATCGCAGTTTGTGTTTCATCACCAAACGCAAAGTTGGCATACCTATGCATCTGTTAGCTCACATACTTTTCAAGGAACACAGTTCAAGTATTTACGTAGGATCATTTTTTGGCGTCGCACTCCTCGACCACAAACTCCTGACCTTACTCCCAAACGCCAACGCCTCAGCATCCAAACTCGCATCTTCGTACCACGGAATGACAATAGCTTGTGCAAACGCACCATTGCGACGAAGGTCCTCATTCATGGCCGCAGAACCAACGGGTGCAGATATCGCTTTAGTGAGATTATACCGCTCTACAAGGACCGCGCTGTTGGCTCCCTTGGCTTGGAAACTCTTGTACAGTTCCCAGATCTCCGGCCACTTTTGCGCAGACATGCCAGTGATGGTAGAACTGTATGATGGTTTGCGGCCACCGCGCGTGCAGAAACCAATGTTGGCGTCGTTCCAGTGGTCGTAGCTTGTTACGGCGCTGGATTCGGAGACGGGGCCGAGCGCGTAAAATGGTGCGAAAGCTTTCCGGCCAGATTCTTCGGTGCCCTTGCGTAGAAGCCCTGTGATGAGAATGGACGGCTCGTTTAGGGGTGGGCCACTGCTTGTTAGGACTAGATATACGCGTTGCTGGGGTGTGAGCTTGAGATCCTCGACTGCTTGAGCGACCTGGGGAAGCTTCTCAGGAGAGAAGAAGAGGTTGTTGATCCAGGCAGTGCGGTCTTCGGTGGTTGCTGGAGTGGATTTGACTGTTGCCGATACGACGATACCGAAGTTTGGTCCTGCGCCTCGGAGGGCCCAGAAGAGGTCGGGGTAAGAGGTTGTGGAGGCAGTGACAATGTCCCCGGTTGCGAGGATTACACGCAGAGAGATGATGTTGTCAACGCCAAAACCAACTTCACCCATGAGATTTCCTGCACATTTGTTAGGTAGAACTATGTACCTTGGAAGACTGACAAGATCAACGTACCATAACCACCGCCGAGCATGGCACCAAGAGCACCTACGCAATTGCAGTTGCCAGTGATGACTAACGCGCCCGCAGAGTTTGCTGCGGCGATAACATCGCCAATTGCAGCTCCTCCACCGATTGTCGCCGTCTTTTTGTCTGCAGCGACATCAACCTTGTTGAGTCCAGCTAGGTCGATGAGAACACCCCACTTTCCTAGACTGAAGGTTTTTGCCCATCCAATACCACCATTCTGGGCAAGAAATGGTATGCCGAGATTCGTACAGTATTTGACCTGCATATGGTAAGTTTGATTATCCATGCTAGACCCAAGACACTTTGACTGACGATAGTAGCAATATCCTTCTCGGTCTGTACCGAAACGACCACGGCAGGAAGAGGAGCGTTGTAGTCACTCCATCGCGCTCGAAGCTCGACTGAAACCGAAGCTGGAGTAGACACAAGATCTTTCAAGTCCGCAGCTACATCGGCTTGTCGTACAGCGAGCGCAGATATCGCTGTGACGAACGATAGGATTGATAAAGCCTTCATGACGCACAATGGAAAGAACGATTGGCAGTATCCAGGACACCGGGCGGCTTAAGCTTTCTTTTTAATTGCATCGGTGTGCTTCTGTCGCCATGGCTGCCCGGGTATGACCAAGAAAACGGCATGGCTTGCTAGTAGTAGACGTGGGAGGGCAACGCGCCACTCTGCTGCATGAAGCTATATGCCTCATCTGCTCACCAATCATGACAGCTGTCTGAAGAACGTAGACTGATCTAGATGTGATGTCCGACATACTCCTGCAAGCTCAGGATGTAAGGATGTGTATCTTCGTTTACGAAATAACTCCGCCGCGGGTACAACCTGATCAGGGTTCGGGCGGTCCGAGGCACTAGGCGAGGCATCCTCCGTCCCGTCTCCTGGTGGGACCCCGGGATGTGCATGACCCTTGCACCCCATGGGAGATCTGTGAAATTTAATGTCCTGTCTCATGCCATGCAGAATTTCAAAGTAAACTGCGAGATGCTCCAGTAGCCAAGTACAAATACGACGTTGGAACATTGCGAACGGTCGGAGTTTTATGGAGGATAAGGGTTGCATCGACCCGTGGTATAGGTCCAGGAGCCTCATGCACTGCAATCTATCCCATGCGGGATGAAGTCTTGGCTCTCAGCATGGGGCTTGGTGGCTGTGGAAAAGCACCGAGAGCTCAGACTGTGGGTGTGGTGGATTTTACGTATGATATCACGCACCTCAAAGCCACTGAGGATTCCACCGATGCCGATCAATCAAGCACTATGTATACGGAAGTTGCTTTTGCCGCGTTGTGGCGGCACGCTATTGACCTACGTTGTAAACGAATATGACCCACCATATCTACATGCGGCGAGTCACGGAGATCATCTCGTCGTTCCGTTGCGCGAGCTGTTCATTCCAGTGTCTGATGAATAGTGACCGCCTTCACAATCCCACCCTGGCTTTTTGACGAGGCTTCCTCTGGTGGCGTTGGAGGCGATCGCTCGTGGCGTGTCAGCTCGATCTCGTCGATCTCTTTGTAGGGCTTTCGCGGGAACTTGTTCGTAAAATTGCTGTTTCGTGTCCCATTGAGACCCGATGAACCAAAGCCGTGTCCCGAGGAGCCATACCCGTAGGCTGAGCTTGTCTGTGTCGATGGTCTAGGGTAATAGAATAACCAAATGGGTCGCAAAGTTGGAAGACAAGCACAAACCACGCCCAGCGATAGTTCGATGTTGGTCCAGAAAAAGACTGGTGCGGTATAGTAGACGACATCGTCTGGATGCTTTAAATATTCGCCCGCGATAGAATATGTAGCAACGACTCGCGTGATGCTAACCGCACAAACACTGACTTGTTAGTGAAAATAGATCTCATAATGAAAGATGAGACTTACGCGGCCCCAAGAGTAAGCATAGCAATAACTGCCAGCTTCTTCTTGGTCTCCATTCGCACACTGAGAACCATAGGTATTGGGAGGATCAAAATCACGAGGTCCGCAAGAACGTCAGTGTACTGCCAGTAATCTCAGTAAAGGGGTAACAATCGTAAGAAGCGTGGAAGATATTTCGAGCCCAGTAGGTTACAAGGCCTGTGAGAAGCCTATTTGGGGCGGTTTGACTTACGAGTAGAGCCAAGAACATAGGAACTGTGTCCACGCATTGATTTCCATAGTAAGGTTCGATGAATACAGTGATGGGATAGCAGGTGAATAGATGAGAGAACGTGAAGCTTATTGTCCAGCCAATCACGTATGCGAGTACAATGCATACAACGATTCGGAATTTCCGCACATCGAAGATATTTTTATACAGAACCAGAATGGAGCATTTCGTGAGGCCGAGACCAACGATTGATATCGAGTTCAGGGCGAATTTTGTTTGTTCGAAGAATATCAATCCAGGATCGTCCATAATCGGTTGTCCATTTGCATCTAGAGGCTGATGCGAACCTAGATAGCCATGTAGTGCCGCTGGCCAAAAGGTCAGCTATTACTTAATATGATAGATATCAAGACTCACTAGCCAGTTGGAGGATACAGCATGTCATTGAGACCAGCAGCGCGCCGACTGTCAGGAAGTCATCCCATCCTATGCGTTTTGATATCCTCTTTGCCCACAAGCGCAGACAGACGAAGACCAAGGGAAGAATGAAGAAGGCAATTGCCAAGGCAATCATCATACTCTTTGAGTAATTGTGATACATTGTGGCGGCCGCTGTGAGACATAGATCAAATGAGTCAAAAAAGGGGGGTTGTGCTGCGATCAACACAGGTGCTATTGTTAAAAATTTGTCGTCTGCGTAAATATAAGTAGCGGTTCCGATAATCTGTTCCAAGAGTTTTCAGCCTTCGACCCAGCCTCCAGGGTGCACGGAGGTTTTGCGATGTGGGAGTCGCCCATGCGTATGTGAAAGACGTCGCGGCAACGCTATCTTGTACCTTGTTCCTGGCAGCATACGTTTGACCGTATACGTAGCCTGTAACTTCATTCGAGACTCTTCAAGCCCATGCAGGCTTGAAGCATGCCATAATTGATACTCGCAACGCGGCATGATTGAGATGTGAATGCCATCATTTAGTTGGTACACAAGCGATTGGGTCTGGCCTTTGGACACACAAGACCGTCGTAGCCACTCAAGTGACCATGAGTCTGTGTTAACTTTTTTTTCGTCTCGTGCACACATTCACTGGTTATTGGGTATCGGACTGCCTGAGACTGTCACGCCTTGGCATCAGGAAAATAGGTATGAGTGTACCGATAAGTCTTGACATCCGAGGCGAGCAGTAGCCTAGGGACCATTATCGTCCGATGTATCCAGGGGAATGTGCCGAGCCACGAATATAATTGCCGCCCAATTGAGAGGTACTTGGATACAGCCCGCTGAACGGATATGTCCCCAAAGTGGAGAGAGATCCCGAGAATCGTCGAGCGGGACGGCGGCACGTTTGAGACACTCCCGCGTAACTCAGATGGGTACGCTAATCAGTCCCTGCACGAAGCCTCCCCAGAGAAGAGCACCGGACGACTCCCGACCAATTGTGTGAACATCGAGACCGCCGTTATGACACCGAGGCCGCTCAGTGCACGTTCTGTTCTTTGCTTTTTGATCAAAAAGTAACGGCCTGGAGGCTAGCCTGAATGAGTGTCATTAGCCCGTGGCTTCTACGTCAAGTCGTATGGGGATACTGGTGCGAATAAGGGTGCGAATAACGCACTACAATCGTGTTACGATTGAACCAAGGACAAGCCGGTGTAATTTTGTCACCAGAGAACTTGAAATAAGCCATGACGCGATGTAATGCCTTTCAAACGTTGTCCCAGTCATGTGAAAAAGCCCAACACAACTTGCAGGAATATTGCTTGGTAGGCGTTGCTACCTGAAGGTGAGCTAATATGCCGAGAAGGCGGCCAATGTCTACGGTGCGTCGTCGCACAGCCTCGATGGCAATCAAATGGGTGATCGACGACATTTGGACTTGATCGATAGCTTTGTGGACCATAAGTACATACTGTATTGCTAGATCGAAGTATGACGAGGAAGGGCTTAAGGATTAGGTTATATGATTGTGTTGGGGCTCCTTTCCTCAGAAACCCCTGTCCACCGCGTCGTGCTTTCCCTATTCTCGCAATCTCGATGAAGAGAGCCAAATGTACATATTCCACGCCGCCATAGGCAGGTCGCAAAGCTCAATATGAGCCGACTAGCAAGCATGTGACTTAGAAATGGAAAACTTGTGTATATAACAGGTAAACACTCCCGTTATAGCTTATAGCTCCCAGCACCCTTCTTCGCCGCGTTACTGACCTCTTTTCCTTCGACATCAGTAAGCGCGCCCTTCCTGCCAATAACTTGTACACCGCCCTTCTTCAGATCACCAAGGAGTTGCTTCTTCTCCGTCTTCTTCTGTTCCTTCTTCTCCACCTTCTGGTCCTTAGGCTTATTAAGGCCAGCCTTCTTCGCCTTCTCCTTCGCTCTGCGGCGCCGCCTGAGCTTCTCTTCCTTTGTCATTTCTTCGCGGGCGATTGGCATACCAGCACTGGTTACGACTTCAGTCTTGCTCTTCTCCTCACCGGGCTTATACACTTCTTGTGGTGCGAGCATGCTGGCTCCGGCGACTTCGCCGCCAGCGGTGGGTCGTGCGTCTTCCATTTCGATGGCGGGAGCGTCGACACGGATCTCTAGGTTGGGAGCTGCGGGCTTTGGCTTGAAATGTGATGAGCTCAGGGAGTCGAGCTTGGCTGATAGACTCTTCCATAGTCCTGAAATTTCATCATGCTCCTTCTTGAGCTTCTCGTCCTTCGCATCTACGTAGTTGGGATCTGTCTCGCGTAGAAGGTCCTCTTCATACATCTCAGCCAAGCCCTTTCCAGACTTAGTGTCGTCCAGTTCGAAGCGCCCACGTCGGGCGGGTCCTGTAGCAAGATCGTCTGGGCGGCGCCGTATTACTTCATCGAACTCGCCGGCTATGATCCGTCGCTTGATCAGTGCTTCAATGTCCTCTGACACTTCAGCTGTGATGATGGGTACAGGCTTTCCAGCACGCTCGAACTCTAGATTTTCTTCGAGAAGCGAGTTGAGCGGTCGATCTGCTGCGCGTGCTTCTCCGGAAAGCTGCCACTCTCGTTTCGCAACGTTGGCGGCTTCTAACTTCCTAATCTCCTCTGCTAGCTTTGCCTGTCGGCGTTCGTGTGTTGATCGTCTTGACTTTGGATCTGAAGGGTCTAAGTCTGAGAGATCGCCGTTGCTCTCAACATCATCGTCATCCTCGAACAAATCCCTATGAACCCTAGCCATAGTTCCTTCGACATCTTCCTCGGTGACAGCTTCTATTTCTGCTTGTTTTTCGGGGAAGTTATGAGGATTTGGCCGACCGCGCTTTTTCTTGTTCTTGCCCACTTTCTTCGCGGGTGGCGCGTAGAAATCGGCGTACATGATATTGTTGGCGTTCATCCCGTCATCCATACCATCTAGGTCTCCCTCCTCAAATTCTTCATCGTCATCACTGTCCCCCTCCGGCGCATTGAGATCAGCGTTGCCAAAAGTTGGTCCACCCTCGTCAGATTCATCATCATCCATATCATCTGCTCCGTTTCGTGCTTTGCCTTTGCCTGACATCGGATCCGTTGTCCAATCGATCTCCTCATCATCACTTTCTGCTGCTTCTCCACGTTGGTCCTGTTGTTCGAGGAAATCGGTCCGCTTGTTGAAGTCGTCAATCGAGAAGAAGCCGTCGTTGAGACCGTTGGGGTCGGGCACGTATGTTTCGGCCGGCTCGTCGTCTGATCGGTCTTCGTCGGAGAACATGCCGCCAATATCATTATCCATTTCCAGGTCCTCGTCGCCAGAGATCGCGCCTTCTGATGCCTCCTCGTCTCCGCTCTCGTCTCCGTCGTCTACGCCATCATATTCCCAGTCCACACCTTCCTCGCCTATACTCGAATCAGTGTGGTATTCTTCGACCTGCTCTGGGCCTTCGATGTCCTCGTCGCCATCATGTACTGCAACGATACCATCCTCGTCCTCTTCGGGCAAGGACAGCTCAATTTCGTCTGTCGCTGCCTCAACGATCTTCCTGGTCTGTTCAAAGACTTGATTCACTCCGAACCCATCCAGATGCACCTTCTTCAGGTGCAACACTCTGATGTCGTCGTCGTATCCTCCTCCCCGCTTCCTCTTCTTGCGCAGATCTTGCTGGCGCAAAGTCTGTGACTCACTTACGCCGGCGGCGACAGGGTCTAGATATCTCTTTGCAGCAGCGAGGAAGGACGCATTCAATTGCGTCGTCGGCTGCAGAAAGGCGAGTGGCTTGTTCAAAAGACTCGCGGCTGGGTCCGTTGATGTGGGTGGGAGCTCCATTAGTGGTGGGTGTGCTGACCCGACTGAAAGCGTGCGAGATGATATAGACGTGTCGGGAGAGAAAGAAGGCGGTGCCATCCTCCTTTGCGGTATATCTTTGGTGGGGATCGCAAAGTTTCGTTCGCACGCGCTGCTGGGAAACAACTTTTTTTTGGCGGAGGTTCACGGCCAAGACTTCGATGGCCCGTGTTGGCGCGAGCTAGTGCGACTCCACTTCCCATATGGCCTTGGACCTCTGAGAGTACATCACGCATCAACATTTCTAAGCCTCATTGCATTCAATGGTCTTGCTTATTAGCTGCCTCCCAGATCGCTTGAAATTTTTTCAACCTTGTTCGTTCATAATTCGCGCCTTTACCATTCGACATTTGGCCTACCACCGCCTTTTGGATCAGATCGCAGCCTGTTTTCGGGAGCAATCGATTTGTCAATCCTGGCTTCCAAAGCTATCCAAAGCTTTCAGCGTAGCCTTTGCGTCTTGATTTTCATATTTCTAGCATGCTTGGTGATATCATATATCAATTGTAGCGTGCAGTAAAGTCCAAGTTTATGTTGATAGCAGTTCATTCGAAATCTTAACCAGGACCAAAATTATAAGAATCAAACATATATACACGTTTTCACATAAGGCTCATCAGCATGACTTCCAAAAGTCATGACTCATAGCACGACCATGGCAACCCCCACCGCGACCGACGCAACCAGCATCCCCCAAACCGACCCCTGAGACACAAATGATGCCGTACTTGGCGCAACCTTGCCCTGCACACCCGTTTCTCCAGACGCAGTCGCTGTACACTGCTCCCCACACTCAAACCCGTTGGGACAGCAATTCCCACCCCGATTCGCAGCACAGCTATACCACGCACTCGGACACGATCCACCTTGTGCCGCCCCGGTAGTCGCTACATTCGCACCCGTCGGCGCTACAACAACCACACCATTCGTGTTTACGATTGTGTCGGTGGGAAGAGCGCAAGAGCCGGTGGTCTGGCAATCGCGTCCGACGCGACAGCAGCCGGAGGGATAGTACGCGCTGCAGACATAGAAGCCGCCCGGGCAAACGTCATCGGACGGTTGGGCAGACTGTGTGGTGATTGCAGAGCCGCTGGTAGGGCGGACGGGGGCAGAAGGCGCCTGGGTGCTGGTCGGCTCATCGCCGATACAAGAAGCGCCTGTTGCGCAGGTGCGGCCGTTTTGGCAGCAGCCCCCACCAAGACTGGCAGCACAGGAGAACCAGCCTGTTGAGCAGATGTAGGAGGAGGATGAGGAGGGTGTTCGGGTTGGTGTGGCGGACGAGGTAGTGGATGTTGTGATTGGGACTATCACGACAGCTGTCGACGACGCTGGAGCGGTGGAGGATCTTGAGGTTGTGGACGGCTGGACGTAAGTCGTTGATGTACCTCCAGCAACACCTGGAGAAAGTCAGTCTCGTAACTTTGCTACACTTTGTATTTTGCACTTACAACCAATACCCTGGCATCGGAAGCCCGGTAGACAGCACCCTCCGTTTGGCGACCCGGGACACGAAGAGTATCCCTGTGACGTATCGCAACGGACAGACCCGGCACATGTTTGACCCTGCGGACAGCAGCCTACAGATCCCACATCCGTATTACTGTCCACATTCATACATGTGCTTGTAGTCCCACAGCACACATCAGGTGCGCTAATCGACGAGCAATTCTTTGTTCCCTCTGGACATGCGAACTGCCTCTTCAAGAGTATATCTCTTATGTGCAGCCGCGCCAGGAAATCGTCTTCGGCGACTGGTCGCAGTGGCGATCGCATTTTGAGTGTGACATTTCCCAAATCTGTGTAGTCTGCTTGTGGTGCCGACTGGCCTTGAGCATCTGATGCGAATATCCAATTGTCCAACATAAACATTTCCCCCTCGTCCAGGCTCATCTTCTTCACGCCAATTGGCTTCTCATCTTGTAGCTTTTGGTGTATATCTAGCGATCTCCTGACATGTTGTTCCTCCTCTGGAAAGTACTTCAGATGCCTCGGGACATTGTGCGGCCATTGCGGTTCGGCGGACGATGTAGTTGCGAGGAGGAGCGTGATAATTGCGGGTGGGAGGGAGAGAAGCTGTGGTATATACATGATAGGTTTTCTGGAGGATCTTGTCTTACTGGAAAAGCTGGGAGAGGAATGTAGGCGTGCATCACTGCTAAACTGGAGTGTCGGTGAGGTGGCTGGTGCTACTTGGTTGGGCACGAATCAGGGAAATAACGAGGCTGGGATAGTTGTGCTGGCACCTCACCGCCAGAGACTTAAGCAGGGAGCATCCTGTCGCAGTAAGAGATAATAAAGGAGAGCATTACTCTATTTGCACAATAAAGACGAACCTTTTATGAGGCTGCTGCATTGTAGGACCAGACGTCATGTTGGTGATCGAGGCGCGTTGGTTCCGTCCGGTGCGTTCCGAAGATTCGGAACGACAACCCTTGAAACTACCACCCACCCACGACTCCAGAGTGTGCTTAAGATACTCTTTGTGTCATACAAGCTATTTATTAAGCTAAACAACTAGTTTCTCATAGATTAAAAACGCTACAAGTAGTTTCCGATGGTGCTTGATAATATTCCTGTGAACTGAGGAGGCGTTGATGCTGCCTTTGAACCTTCGAAGGCGCGACAACAGAGCACCATGTTCATACAAGACACACAGTCTTCGTGGAGATATCTGCGGCATTCCAAGCGTCACAATGAACAGTTCCAACGGGCGCGTCTCTCCGCTACGCCATCTTCCAGCCAGACAGCCAGCATAACGTTTAGTAAGCACCGCTCTCGCTGGTTTTATACCCTATCATCAAAACTGGCAATGTCTCCAATTCGAGATTTATGAGCTCGCGAGAGCATGATGAGCTGATATTTGCTGACTGCAGTGGCATTTCGAGTCTTCCAAGCCTTGTCGACAAGCATAATTCCAGCTCTACACAGATCACCATCCAAGATCCAGATATGCTCACCGTCCGGCCATAAATCGGCTTCCGCAGTCTCTACAGCCACGAGGGACGGACTGAACGATGCGACTTGTGTAAAGGCCATGAGACAGCTGCTCTTTGGTGTTGCACAGGTTTTGGCGGCTGGAAACCCCTGTTTCTCGAGCATCTCTTTTGATGTGCTAGTCTCGCAGAGCACCCAAGTGCCTGCCTCAAAACGATACCAATTTAACAAAGTACGAGTGCTCGATGGTGTCAACCAGTATGGAGACTCTCCGCCGCCCTCCCATGCCGCCCTCCCATGCCGCCCAGGAAATTGATGGAAAACCAAGTCGTCTTCATCCCGGACCAATGAGCTGCGACAGCAACGCATGATCAAGCCACTTCACAGGGAGACCAGCGTAAAATTCTGAGCTCATTGACTTTCGAAAGACCTGCTCGATACCCTGAAAAGCATTCAGGATATCTGAATCGAAGGACAATTCCCGGCGCAGGTAGTAGCAAACGAAGTTGTCATACGAACGAAGTGCTCTTTGGTCAGAGTCGTATCTTGTGTGGCTTAGGATCAGATCGCCGTAGTCGATCTCAGGATCGAGGGCATGTGGATTTCGTGGGTTCCACATATTCGTAATGTGCGATATGAACGCCGATGGTACTTGTCCTTCTCCAGAAGTATTTTCACAGCGAATGCCACATGTACATTGGAAATAGAGCTGTTGGCTGGTGAAGTATAGTGAGCGGCGGGATAGGTAAGACTCCTGGAACGTCCAACCCCTTGTTTCCCACTTGGTGTATGAGAGCAAATTCACGAGACAGGGCTTGGGAACACCAAATTCGAAATCCCGAACATTAAAGAAAGCTTGTCGACGTGTATCAGACGGCTCACGGTGGCCTGCCAATCCCATACTAGCATCTTCGGTACGATCAGGCGCGGCGATGATAGTCAAGAGCGCATTTCCATACACGAGACTCATCTGACCGATTTATATCGCCTTGTCTTTTGCATCATCTTGAATTATACACAAAGCGTCGACCCAAATATAGCGCTCTCCTAGCTCCTGGACGACATCACAAGCATTATCGATTGTTTGGGATAGACCATGAATATTCTCACGGTTCCTGGAACGCCCAGATCGATGCTCTTCAGATTTGTAAGACCTGGATGTCTCGGCCAACAGTAGCTCAGTGCGACGTACTGGGCCTCGTTGGGTAAGTCTATCACCCACCGCTCATGTACATCGATGACTCTCAACCGGATTGGGCCTTCAGATTTACTTTCGCTCGCATCACTACTAGGTAAGCTGCAAAGGCTCCCATGATGCTGCAAGCACTCGTCCACCCACGTGCGAGCAAGCTGTATGTTCGCAGTCGATGAGATGACTCTACCTCCTCCTTGAGTTGAGATGTGCAGCCGTTCGGAGGAAGTTCTCATCAGCTGTAGATCTCCTGCATGTGTTCGACGATGGAAGGTATTGTCTTCTTGGCGTTTGTTTGGGGGCTGTGTCGATATGGCTAACCGCAAGATCGATTCGCCATTGTCCCCAACCCTCAAGAATACATAGCTGTACAGCCAGATATTTGTTCCTTCTCCGTCACTGCGGAGAGACTTCAGGGTTTGTTCAATGCTAGCCTTCGTCCATGGCTGCCTTGCATCGAAAGACGCAACGACAGCAGCGCAAAAATCGCAATTCTGAGCCTTGGGTATTATCCCCTCCAGCGGACCCAAGTCTAGAGACAAGAGCTGCGATAGATATAGTGGGGCACACGGTACAAAGTTGCTCTAGAAGAGAGGAAAACGCGAGATCTTAGCAGTGAGCTCGTAGTTTCAAAACACGATCATTACACACATGCTTACGCAACAGCTGCATGCGCTGTCATATTTTCGACCAGGAGTGTTCGGCTGCAATCTGGCGCTCCATTTTGATTGACTGTCATTCTGTCAGCAGCCACCGCGCAGACAATTTATCCCATAACTTACATACAACTTCCTTAACAGTATTGGTAGACTCGTTTAGCCAATGATACTTGGTAACAAAATCGACACTCCCATGCGTCTCACAATCTTTCTGCCCGTATAAGACTCTCTCACCCTCAAGACTTTGTCTCACTTTGGTGGTGGGGAGGAGTGGGGCTATAGTCAGGCAGCCAGTTTAGATTCGAAGTGACTTCATGTTTGTTTAATTTTACACCCGTACAAAAATCATTCAGGACTACCGCTACCCTAACCTGTCTCATTACCTTCTCTCTACCAACCACTCTTCTGCCCGACTGGACCTAAAGAAGTCTTCGACATGACTCCTTCTGGTAAATACAAACTTGCTTCTCATAAGCCTGCTCACTTCGATCGCATGTGCGCATCACAAGCATACCCTTGAGTTTGCAAGACAGAAAGCTGACGGCGGAACAGGTCCCAGGAAAATCAAAAGTCTTCAATTCTCCTTCGCCTACCTGCCGAGTTACGCAATCATGTCTACAACCTTCTCTTGGACAACTTCGCCACGGCTCGTGTCATCAAACCCAAAGTCCACATCGTTACCCACCCTCATACTCGTAAAAACTTGCGCGGCCTTATACTCCTCTTCATATGCCGTCAAACACGTAGCGAGGCCGCTGTTATGTTCTACACACGCACTACTTTCGACTTCACTTCTCTCTGGAAAGACTTTTACTGGGCTATTGAGATGCTTCGAATAGTCGGTGAGGATCATTGGCATCTGATTCGAAGTATCAAGCTGGATCTGCGCACCATCTGGCTTATGAGATTATGCCCTTCATTACAGGGCTCCGCTTCAGCCCCTAGCTCGCTGCTCTCATCTCTAAGGCGTGTTGACGTTAACATGCCCAGCCACTGGTATCGTAACCGGGAACTGAATGAGCAGGAAGGATTCTGGACTGAGAGTATAGCGCTGTACTTTGGTAAACACAACGTCGAAATACGCTACTTACGGTACTAGTACAGTTATGGTCGCTAGAGAATCGCTGTTTCGTCACCTCTGAATGAGTTGACAATGATGATAAAGAGAAAAAATGAGTTATGAAGCTTCAGAAGGACACCGTACGTTCATCACTAAGCAAATAGAAGGAGGAAGGCGTTTCTGAGCCCCTCGATCTCCAATAACTAATTCATTAGGCTTCGGCTCATTTCGTCATCCGCGACTGAGCGTTGCCGTACCCCATAGGTTACATGTTTACTGATGCTGAAGTGAATACAAGTCTCTGAAGTGAAGTGCCTGTACCACACTAATGGGCCTTCAGACATAAACACCTGGCTTCGATTCCATAATCTCTTCGTCTCTGGCCTCCACCAAACTTTCGTATTACCTCTACCACTCTCAACATGGAGTCCAATCGCCGAGCCTAGTTGCGACGTGCAGCGGCAACTGCACCACGCAACATTAGCACGGGAGACCTCGCCATTCAAGAGTCCAGGTAAGCAAGAACATATCCACCCCGACGCGTGAAGATACTGATGATCTCTAGAACACAGGCTAACCAGCGACTCTCACCACTGCTGCGGCTTCCGCCCAAAATTCGCAATCAGACCTACGAGTCAGCATACACCGGCACTATCATTGTTGTCGACACGCCTGTCGCTAACGCCGCATGGCCCCAAGCTTTTGCGGGCTTCTTGCAGACTTGCCGCCAAATCAACCACGAGGCAACCCCTACTACTCTATGCGCACGCCACATTTGATTTCGTCCACGGCATCAAGGCGACAGTGCATCGACGGCTCGGACCTGAAAGACTTCAACTCCTCCGCTCAATTCAGTTCACCACTCCTCGATCGCTGTGGTGGCTTACTCGTGAGGGCTTGCAACTCCAAGATCCAAATGCTCCGTATCTCAAGGAATGGCGCTCAAACGTGATATATTGTCATATCGGTTGCCTCGTCGTCGGTCCGGGTCGCGACATATATAATGCTGAGATGGCCGCGAAGTTCGCGAGGGCCGCCCAACAAATCTTCGCGGATAGCGATCTTCAGATTCATTACTTTGATCCGAGGATTGTGGAGTGGAAGATGCGGAACGCGTTGGCGATCGAGACACATAACATCTCGAGCATGGTTGTCAAGGAGGTGAGGCGCTCTTCGACTGGGTAGCGCCCATTGAAAGGGTAGCAAGCCATCTACACTTTGGAAGATTCGGGGCTTCCTGCGTATATGCTATTGCCAGAGATATGTTGGTTTCCAGTAGCGTCCATCACAAAAAACTTACCTACTTGCTATAGCCATACTGCTTTGTACATATGTAGCAAGCGCTCTGCCACATAAAGGCAGCAGATCAGACTTCACAGATAGAGTATCGATGCATCTCACCTGAAGCTTGGTCCGAGAGAATATGGTCTTGGTCATACCTACTGGCCTTTTACCATAGATTATATATATAGGTATCGGTATGATCCCTGGGCAATAGGGGCATGTCTATGGTATTGTAGACATCCATGGATTGATCCGCTACGCAGGGCTCTTCGCTCTTGTGATATTGACGACGGGTCAGTGCCCAGGCCTTAGAGCAGGGACCAAACGAGTGACTATGGTATGGGTCTAGTACTCCATGTCAACGTAGGTGAATGCGACTCAATAGTGCATGCCCAGGTGGAGCTAGTAAGAGCACATGCGCAACCGCTATCGACTATATCTCTGACTCCTCACATCTGCTCACTCCTCTCGTCTCTTCTCTTGATTAAAGTCTGCTCAAGTCAACGGCCACGTCCCAAATGTCAAGCATCATGGACAAGTCTGTCGCTACCCCCGATCTCGGTGCACTCGAGTCCAAGTAAGACATCAATAAACGGTAATCTGCCCGTATTTGACAGCTAATTACCAACAGGACGTTGGAAAATCAGCCGAACTCGCCACTATTGCGCCTACCAGCTGAGCTCCGCAACAAGATCTACATGTACACGCTGCCTGAAAAGACTGTGGAGGTCGTTTTTCAGGCTTTCAGGTCCTACCTTTATCCAGGGCACCTACTTCCGTGCTCTTCAGCCAGTCTGGTGCTCACACGTCGACAAATTCGCCATGAAGCCTTGCCTCTATTCTACGCCTATTGCACTTTTCAACTTCTACCGGACTCAGCTAGCTGAGATCGATAAATACTTCGGGACTTGATCTCAACCAGGCTTTTCTCTGTCTAGAGTATTGTAATGTTCGTCATCCCCATCTGAAGGGCCCAGAAGACAAGGAGTGCTATTTGAATATGCCCCGAAGATTTCTCAGCAATAGTAAATGGCAGCTCCAGTTCGAGTAATGTGACGAGTGCCACTGTTGGATTATTCCAGACTTACAAACTCTCTATTCATCAAACATACACATGCAACAATCTAAATTTCTAATTCTAATTCCTCCAAACCCCCTCCCTCACCCTCAAGCCACCAATACCAAATCTATAACCAACCCTACAACTTACTCTTCTCAATCCTCTTGAACAACACATCCGAATCCGGATATGGATCTACCGTAACATTATTCAATGGATTCAACTCACTCGCCCTATAAAACATATCCTCATAGACCTTGCCATCCGCTCTGCCCAACGAACTATCCAACACCCAATCGTCAAAGCCCCACGCATCCACCAATCGCACAGCATGCGGTCGAATCTCCTTGAGCAACTGCATAACCGTGTTGTTGCGCGCAAGGGAGATCTGATGCTTACTGCACGCGCCACTTACATAAAATTCCGAGCCTTCTTGCTCGAGGGTGTGGAGAGCGAAGAGACGGAAGAGTTTGAGTAGGACGTCGTAGATGGCTGGGTCGGCTTTGCCGTCGGATTTGATGGTTTCGAGGGCTGCGAGGTTGGTCTTGACAACCATGTATTGGGCGTGGGCTTTGCTGAGCTTGTAGAAGTCGACAAGGAGGTCATTCCACGGCTTCTTTTGCTCGTCGCGGTGCTTGCTGGCTTCGAAGGTGAGGAAGGCGACGCGCCAGGCGAAGGCAGCTACGAGGTCGGTGTCGGAGCCGATGATGTCAAAAGCGCAGCCTATGTTGCGGCGGGAGTGGAAATCGGTGAGGATGGTGGTGGTTTCGTTGACGGGCTTTTCGCCTTTGAGGACGGAACGTGCGGACTTGAGGAGGTAGCGGGCGACTTGCTGGGTGAGCATATAATTGTCGCCCTCCCACGTCGTCGTTGGCAAATAATCCGAGTACCAGGATCCGATACCGCTGAAGCTCGAATATCCATGACCGCCACAGGCTCGTCGGCAAACTTCAAGACCCTCTGCTGCAATGGTGCTGCTGAGCGATTTGAGTGCGCAGGACGAAGCATGTAGATCGGCCAGCATGTCGCTACCGGACTGCACTTCTTCTGGTCCAGCGCCTCGCGAGCTTGGGGCGTTGCTGGCATTGCCTTGTGCAATCTTCTTCTGGTTCTCCTGGTACATTTCCATCATTGACTTTCCAGTGAAGTGGAGGGCAAAGGTAGCGGCCAAAAGCGGAAGTAGGCGGATTTGAACCATTGAGTAGTTGAGGACAGGAGTCTCCGCCTCGCCAGCTGGAGCATCACGATCCTGGAACTGACGGCGAACAGCACAGTAACGGGTGGCAATGGTGACACCGCGAGCAAGGACACTGCCAGCCTGCATGACAATGGTGGAACGGACCCAGGTGAGGGTTCCGTAGACCAGTGATGGTGCGCCACGGCGACCAAACTTGTTCGTCTTGGGGTCTACAAATGTATATCTTGCCAACATGCTTATGTGCGGCACCTTGACTTTGTTGAACAGTAGGAACCCGTTGTCCATGGTGTTGTAACCGAACTTGGGACCGATGTCACCAATGTGAATGTTTTCAAGGGGCTCGTGGGTCTTGAGGTCACGGATCTGTACGCAGAAAGGTGAAGGCCCGTATGACTTTCCATCAATGATGAGTTGAGCCATGACGACCGCATAGTTGGCTGTGCGCCCGAGCGAGCCGATCCACCATTTGCTGGCGGTCAGATGTGGAGAGTGGATTGTGAAGGTCTTGTCGTCGGAGTTCCATGTGGCGGTGGTTTCGAGTCCACGAACGTTGGAACCGTGGCCAAGTTCAGTCTGAGCATAACATCCGATGATCTTATAATCGTTGGCTAGGGTGAGCCACTTCTCCTGCTGCTCGGGTGTGCCTTGTCCCTCGAGAGTGACCTAAGCGATTAGTAAGGCAGTCTGACACAGAAGGACCGAGCATGGCCACGTACCTTGAACATGGTGTCGTGGAGTGCGTAAGGTCCGGGCTCGCCGACGAGGTCATAAGCCGTCTTGGAGTCATCGTTGGTCCAGTTGTGCTGCTTCTTCAGAATCCTCAGACGCTTCTCCCTGGCGAGCGCCCTCTCGAACTTGTCTGTCCGCCCCATGAAGTAGTTTTGTGACTTGTCGAAGACCTTTTCCGACTTGAGGAGAGTTGTGATCTTGTTCCGCCGGTCAATGACATCCTGGGTGTGGAGAAGCACTTCCAGCTCCTTTGAAGGGACATTGGAGCTGGCGCGCTCTTGCTTGAGCAGCTCGTGCCCTTGGACGCCCGAAGGCTTCAATTGCTTGACCCAGTCTGGAGTACGTGTCATGGTGGGGATAAAGGTCAAGGAGGATTATTGATGGGAGAAAGAAAGGATGTCTGGGGAAGTGAAACTATAATGCATTACGACAGAGGCCTCGGCTCGATCGCGGTCGTCAGCCGCAATGACGCGCTAGACGAAGTTCCGAGGTACCGCACGGACCCTCCCACTGCGGCACCTCTGGAATTCGCCCCGAGTCAGGCCAGCGCGCGAGTCGCCTGCGAACTCTTCGCGTCCTCAGTGAGACTTTGGGCGGCCTGCAGGGAGAGCCATGGCCGGGTGCGCGTACGCGGGTGCTCGTGACTGTGCGATATCGCAGTGTTCCTCGGTCGACGCGTCGAGCAGCTGGCCTGGGCTCTTTTGTCCATGACCCCACGCCGCGATGCCTCGGTCGGTGACGCTCCTTGAAGACCGTGGAATCGGCCATGTGCCCCATGTACTTACAGTATGGTGGTGTTGTGCTTCTCAGGTCCAGGTCTCCAGAAAGTGAGCAACGCCAACATGCAGATTGCCGGCAGTGCGCAGTCATCCCACATCAGATGCAACCATGCATGTCCCCCAACACGAGTGGTGTACAGCAGAGTATACCTTGTTAGACTGCCTACTTCGCAAATTCTACTTGGCTGTTAGAGCGGTAGAGATGCAGGCTGGCCGGAAGACTGTGCTGTCGCGCTCGAAGATCGATCACGTTCAGCATGGACGACAGGTGCAGAACCATGGGCCGACGCCCGTCGTGGTCAGGGTGTCAGGTCGTACCCAGCACATGTCGTGTCATGCACGTTAGTCGAGCGAAGCACCACAGTCGAGGCCATGGCACACACCAACGCACACGAATTCGGCCCTGGGAAGCCGCATAGTCCTCAAGGCCACCCCGGGCCCAGAGAGGGGAGCCTGTTCCTGTCACCACTCGTGTGTGTCTCGACCCCTTCTGGAGAATTGGCTGGAACGGACGAATGTTGCTCCCGGCGGGCTAGGGCCAGCACCAGCCCGTCTATGTACTCTAGGCTGAGGGCTGGTAGCGGTGCTCAGACGGCCACTGCCCACTGCCCACTGCCCACGGGTAGCTGGCTGCTGTGCAATGGCACGCGAGCGCTCGCAGTGCGAGGCGAGGCCAGGCCGTACCAGTAGCCGCTTGCTGCCCGGCCACGACGATGCACTGCCTCGAAAGGTGCACGCGAGGTTCGGCGCAATCGAACTGCGCGCGTAGGCTGTCCTGAGGCCGCCATCTGCCACTCGCGAGCTGGCGGGGGGGGGGGGGGGGGACATTGCATGTGTGCAGAAAATGCGCTGCCGTCATTGTACGTATGGATGGCCTCGACCTTAGCCACTACCGCTAGCGCCATCTGCGTAGCCTGTCAGTCAAGGCTCGTCACTTCGCCCTCAACACCACGCCCGCCTGTTTACCTCCCCACGAGATAGACAACCCTTTTTCCCACCCCCTTGTCCCGCCCAAACAGCCCTCTCTGGCCCTACTGTTCCGCCCCGCTCGCCATCTCTGTCGCCATCGCCCTCGGCTCCCACCACACCCCCCACACATCACCACAACATCCATTTGCAAATACATGCTCACCCAGAGAACCGCGCCCCACCCCCATCTCCCCCTCCTCTTCTCCCACGATTCCTTCTAGGAACCGGACATCATGGGTCAAACGCTCTCAGAGCCCGTAGTGGACAAGGTAATTGCCCTCCCACGTTCTCCCCCGCCCCCGCACCGTGCGCTCTTTCCGAGCCGACCACGTTGGGCATGTCCTTCGCCAGCCCCAAGCACAGCGCAAGGAACAGCAGTTGGAGCAATGCAGTTAACACATGATCCTGCTAGAAATCCGAAAATGGCGAAGGCGAGTCACTCATCTTCGGTGTGTCCTCGATGCAGGGCTGGCGAATCAGTATGGAGGACGCACATGCTACCGTCCTCGACTATGCCGGTGAGGAGGGCAAGCCTACCGGTACCGACAAGCGACTAGCCTTCTTCGGTGTATACGATGGCCACGGTGGTGATAAGGTTGCCCTCTACACCGGCGAGAACCTGCACCAGATCGTCGCGAAGCAGGAAGCCTTTAAGAGCGGAGATATCAAGAAGGCTCTGCAAGACGGTTTCCTCGCGACCGACAGGGCGATACTGAGCGGTATGTATCCGCGGAATCATTGGCTTATAAAAGGCGGGGGCTGACTCACCGGTACAGATCCCAAGTACGAAGAGGAAGTTTCCGGATGTACTGCCACCGTTGGCATCCTATCAAAAGACAAGATCTACGTGGTACGTTGTGTAGTCTAGTATCGCGTCCATCGCTTACAAGATCAGGCAAACGCTGGAGATTCGCGTACCGTTTTGGGCGTAAAGGGCAGAGCGAAGCCGCTTTCATTCGACCACAAGCCGCAGAACGAAGGTAAGGACATCGGCGCAATGGACTGGAAGATGCTAACTCTCCTCAGCCGAGAAAGCACGTATCCAAGCTGCGGGCGGCTTCGTCGACTTTGGCCGCGTCAATGGCAATCTTGCCCTGTCCCGCGCAATAGGTGACTTCGAGTTCAAGAAGAGTGCCGATCTTCCTCCAGAGCAACAAATAGTCACGGCATTCCCTGACGTTGAGATACATGAGATCAACCAGGATGACGAGTTCTTGGTGGTCGCTTGCGACGGTAACAACACTCTGAAATTTGCACGAATGGGTAGCTGACAAGTTGTAGGAATCTGGGATTGTCAGTCTTCTCAAGCTGTCGTCGAGTTCGTGAGGCGCGGAATCGTGGCGAAGCAGGATCTCGCTTCCATTTGCGAAAACATGATGGACAACTGCCTGGCTTCAAACAGTGACACTGGAGGTGTTGGATGTGACAACATGACGATGATTGTCGTCGGTCTTCTGCAGGGAAGGACAAAGGAGCAGTGGTACGAGGACATCGCGAAGAGGGTCGCGAATGGAGAGGGTCCATGTGCGCCGCCAGAGTACGGCAAGTCTGAAGACCCAGCCTCATCCGTTCCGGAGGACGAGTAGTTCAGTTCTAATGCAATCGTGTAGCCGAGTTCCGCGGTCCCGGTGTTCAACATCGCAATGACGATAGCAATGATGATATCGATATGGACCTTGACAGTCGCTTCCGGCCTAACAGCGGTTCAGGTGGCCGCATCATACTTCTTGGAGATGGTACAGAGATCTCCACAGAGGGACATGATGGCGAGCTGTTCGACAATGAGGATGAGGACAAGGATCTCGACTCACAAGTGAACAAGTATACCCAAGAAGCCTCCAACACCCGCAGCGAACGTGAGGGCACACCGGGCCCCCGGTCCAGCACCGCCCAAGTTACTGAATCGCCATCCTCGGTGCAAACCGAAAAGTCTGACGCTCCTGAGTCTGACAAGAAGACTGGGACAACTGCGACCAAAACGAGTGAGAAGTAGCTTGTGCTCCTTTGATCCGGTCTTGTTGCTGTCGTCTGGTCTGTAGACTTGGGCATCCCGGCGACCTTGCGTATGAGTTCCCTCCATAATGTTCGCGATGGAGAAGGTGTTGGTCTCCTGCGAGATCAGTCGATGATTTGCAAATTTGTCTCATGGAATGGTACTGGGCAGCGTCATGAATGATACCTGGCGAGCTAGAAAGTCGCCAACTCCTTTACCTATTTATCTTTTACAAGTTGACTATGGCAACCCATGTTTCCTTGAATGAGTTGCTTCTCATGTGATGAAGGCTGACTAGAGTATTTTGCACTGAAAGTAGATGTCTCACCTGGTACATGATGGGACCTTTATCTCGACGCCAGGGAAGATACATGCCTGAAGCAGCATAGAAATTACTGCAAATCCCGACTCGATTTCTCAAGAGCGAAGTGCTTGTAGACAAGTACACATGCATTGAGGAACTTTGGGCGCATAGAATATGTACGCTAACATCGATTCCATCATGGACAACTGAATCCAGTGAAGCTGGTGATGAAGCAACCTAAGCCCCATTAGCGACCGGCATAGGGCTGAAGCTCAATCGGGCCGACGAATGGTCCAAGCACTTCGGTGCTCCAAACACCAACTTCCTCCGCCGCAGCTGCCTCTTTGGACTCGCGCACCCTACGTTACGCCTAATGCTTCGCCTTGACTAATGTGCCGCGGCGCAGTTGCAACACTCCCTCAATAGCAGTGCTGACGCCCCCAAAAGAGTTTTCCAGAAAAGCAAAACATTACTAAATACCCAACGCAATGTCGGTCATATTATGCACAGGTACGTATGGGTCTTACCCCACATGAATGACTGCTAAAGACGGTTCCAGCTGGATATGACCACACCATCCGGTTCTGGGAAGCCCTCTCTGGCATCTGCTCGCGCACCATCCCACACCCAGACTCGCAAGTGAACCGTCTGTGCATAAGCCCCGACAAACGCTACCTTGCCGCCGCCGGCCACCACACCGTTAAGCTCTACGATATCAAATCCACCAACCCAAACGCAATCCTCACCTTTGACGGCCACACGTCCAACATCACGGGCGTCGCATTCCACTGCGAGTCTAAGTGGCTAGTCACATCGAGCGAGGACGGCACTGTCAAGATCTGGGATACGAGGAGTGGAAACGTACAGCGCAACTACACACATGGCGTACCGGTGAATGATGTGGTGATTCACCCGAACCAGGGCGAGCTGATTAGCTGTGATCGCGGAGGCAATGTCAGAATCTGGGATCTGGGAGAGAACAAGTGCTCGCACCAGTTGATCCCGGAGGACGATGTCAGTGTAGCCAGTGTCACCGTCGCCAGTGACGGCAGCATGCTATGCGCAGGAAACAATGCCGTGAGTACCACCTTCTGCCCTTTTCCAACTCAACCATTATCACAACCCATGTTGACACCATTCCAGGGCAACGTCTACGTCTGGCGAATGATCCAACGCACAGACACCACCTCCATCCTCCCCATCTGCAAATTCCTCGCCCACTCCACCTACATAACCCGCGTTCTCCTCTCCCCCGACGTCCGCCACCTAGCCACCTGCTCCGCCGACCACACCGCACGCATCTGGTCCGTCGACACGAGCGCGCCTCACAACGTCATGCCCAGCGACAACCTACCCACCGCGGCCGACCGTGACCCCGCGGCCTTCCCGCTCGAGACGACGCTCCATGGACATCAGCGTTGGGTGTGGGACTGCGCGTTCAGCGCGGATAGTGCCTATCTTGTGACTGCGTGCTCAGACCACTATGCTCGGCTGTGGGAGCTGGGAAGTCAGAGCATCATTAGGCAGTATAACGGACATCATCGTGGTGCAGTGTGTGTTGCGTTGAACGATACTGCAGTTGGGAATTAGGTTTGGTCTGGTGTGATTGGGAATGAGTGGGGAGGCAGGTCTGTTGGTGTTTTGTTCTTGCATCAGCGTTGGCGTTTTAGCGTCTGTGGTTTGAAAAAGGCTGATACGGCCGGCGTTTAGTTTGGCGTTCAATTTGTAATGTGGGAGAGTTGCAGTGCACGGTGCTACATGTGCTGTTTGTTATATACAGTGCTTCTTCAAACGTAGAAAATTGCATCATCGAGGCAGATACCCATGAATAAAAGTCAAAATCGGTATAACCCCCACCCCCCCCTTTCTTTTTCTTTTTTGGATTCTTATATAAACTTGTCTCAAGTCCGATTTTTTTTCTCGTGCTCAGACTCAAGACTCATACGTTGACATTACACACCAAAACAACACCCACCCATAAACCAACAAACCAACAAACATAAACGCCATGAGAATACACACCACCCCCATGCCATGACCCGTTAAAATGCAAATATTGAATCCCCATCCAACCCGACCGACTGTTCTTTTCTCTTTGCCTTGACTTTTGCCTTGCTGGTCCCTGTGCTTGTTTCCTCCTTTACAAACGATGTGATGTGATATGATATGAATACCAACGGTTGTTATATATTATACTAGGGTGGTGTGGTGTGTGTGTGTGTGTGTGTGTGTGTCTGTATATACGCGATTTCGTATATACGTTGTATGTATATGTATGTGAGTATGTATGTACATGTGTAGATGTGCATGTACGTTATTC
>MU006336.1:124859-259140 GCA_010093695.1 Plenodomus tracheiphilus IPT5
CCCCCCGCCATCAACGACAATAACAACAACAACAACAGCGATAAGAAAAGCCATGGTTTCAAACCCCTCATTCTCCACATTATACGGTCTCATCGTGTAGAAAAACGGCCCAAAATCATACCATCATGGGGTCAATGTTATTCGTCTCATCGGCCCATCACCACCCCCACCCCCGAACGTCTCACCGCAGCACACACGCTTCTTTCCAAACGACGACTACAACAACTACCGTCCCCCTAATAAACCAGATAACCACCCTGCAAGCTGCGTTTGCTTCGCGCTTATACCGGGTGTGGATGAGATTACACCATCTCTGTCTCTATCTCTATCGCCATCTTTACCTCGATCTGCATCTGCATACCCACCTCCATCTCCATTTCCCTCGCAATCTGCAACCCTAGACCGTGGGGTAGGAGTCCGGGGCTGGTGTTGGGGCTTAGACTTAGCTTTCTCGCGTTCACGATCACGGTCTTTACTCCTGAGACTAAGACTCGAGCGGGGTATCCAGCGGGATTCAGGTGTATGCAGAGAATGCCTCGTTGGTGTGGGCGTTGGAGTGGGCGTTTGTGTATGCCGGGATATCGGCGTGGCTGAGGGACTTGTGGTTGAGTCATGGGCGTTGGTTGGATTGAGGATTGGCGTCGTGGTTGTGTTTGCATTCATGATTGAACTGACCAACATACTCGTAGAACTTGATTTACCGTGGCAGAGGAAATCAGGACTAGGAGGCTTTTTGTTGATGCCCTCGGATGCAGCGAGGCTCAGTTGTGTGGAGAGCGGTACACGCGTGTTCATGACCCATGGTCGAACGGTAAAGGACAACGATGGTATATCTAACACGCGAGCCCGATATCAGTAACGGGGTTACGGCAATGGCAAGAGGCTAAAAGGGTAGAGCGTGGATGTGTTTTAGGTGGGATTTGCACCACCTTCATCCTCTTTAGCATCTTCCGTGTTGCCCTCCTCTGTAGGCGCTGCTTCTTCTTGTTCTTCTTGTTCGGCTTGAGCAGCGGCTGCAGCCTCTGCTTCTCGCTGTGCTGCTAATGCCGCTGCTGCAGCTGCGTTTTCACGCTCCCTCTTCTCAGCCTTGGCTTTCATGCGGGCAGCTTCACGCTCGGCGTTCTCTTTGCGGGCACGCTCATCCTTGGCTTTGCGGAGACGCTCGACCTCTTCGACACCACCACTCTTTTTGAGTTTGCCTTCTTCGACAAAGTTGCCAAGTTCGCGCTTGAACTCGTCGTCGTTTCGCGTTTCGAGTTCGCGCTGTCGCGCTTTCTCTGCTCGTTCAATGGCTTCGAGGCGGCTTTCGTGGTTGGGTTGGAGAGCTTTGACTTCGCCCAGTACCCCATCTCGCGCTTGTCGTGGATCGACTGCTTTATCAAAGGAAGCAGCGTTGATCACGCCACGACCACTTGTAGACCGTGTGCTTTTGCCTGCTTCTTTCTCGTTCTCAAGGTTCTGCTGTTTGGTCGCTTGCTCGACGAGTTCGAGTGTCTGTGCCGCCTTCTCAACATCGTCTTGCAAATCGGCTGCGAGCTCTTCTTGCATGGTGAGCAAATCTCGCTCTTCGCACACAGTTTGGAGTTCTTGCTCCCAGATCTTGGTCCATATGGGCTTCTCTTTTGACAGCATGTCTTGTAGTTTCTTGAGCTCTGCAGTGGCAATGGAGAGATCTTTGGCTGTGACTTCGAGTTGGCGAGGAAGAGGACGGACACCACGCATGACGACATCTTTGCGCAAATCTTCAATCAGATCCTGCAAGTCATCGACTCTGTTTACAATCTTCTCTGAGTCGTCCTGTAGAGTCTTCTTGCCAGTGTTGATGTACGCGCGGCCGGAATCGCCATCAAGTGTGGGTAAAGCGGCCTTGATAGCAGTCGACTTGACGGCGGCAGCTTTAGTACGGATCGTTGACATGCTGGCCTGAATATCGGATACAAAGGACGAATATGTCTGCTTGACAACAGCCAAGTCACGGCGAAGAGATTGCACTTCGTTCAACTGCGTAGCCGAGTTGACATTGCCGTCCACAGGAATATCTGCAGACATTGCGCGAGATGGTATAAGCGCTGAGTTGCGCGCTGAATTCAGTGTCGGCGCTGCGGCAATGCCAGCGAGCTCTTTCGCTGTTTGTTGCTGTCTCTCAGCGACACGTTGTATGGTAGACTGCTGGTCTTCGACAACCGTCTTGATACTCTCTACGAGTTTGTTAAGCCCGCCGAATTTTTCATCGAAATGACTCTTCACTTCGTCAAGTTGCTCAACGTTCAAGACAAGAACAGATCGGTCCTTTATATCGTTCATGTCCTCGAGCTCATATCGAACACCCGACACCGGATCCTGGATATGGATCTCAGGTAGTTCGCCATAACGGTGTGTATCCCAGGCGAACTTCTCGATGAACGCTAGTTGTAATCGGCCAGGGGTGAGGTCGAAACCATCTGCAAAGACGTACTTCTTGATCTTGCTCTTGTATTGAAGGAATAGAGTTAGTTCTTTGCCTTGTTGAGGTGACTGCTCAGGGATGAACTGCGAAGGCTGGGGTGACGGAGTCTTCGCTCTGGACTGACGGTGAAGTGAAGTCGCAGGCGTAGGTAAATCTTTGGCCGGCGAATCCGCCTCTGAAGCGAGTTCAGCAGGCTCAGCCAGGGGACCGTTGAGAGTTGCACCCAAGGACAGCTGTTCACTGTCTGAAAACGGTGGTTTTCCAAGCTTGTCTTCGGGGGTCTTCATAGTAGGGCTGTCCTGTGGATCGGCCTCTTGTGGAGGTGGAATACTGATCGCCGAGCTCTGTGCACTTTCCTCAGAGATGCGTCTTTGTGCATCGTTTGGCTGGTCATACGAGAACTTGGTCTCTACAGCAGGACGTTGCTGATTCGATCGCTGCCGGCTATGCATCATTGAAGCTCGCGTTCGCACTGCATTCATTGACTCCCGGACATCTCGTCCTCGGTTTGGTATGGGCGAGTTCTGCACTTGCGGGAGCGGGACACCCGTTGTACCGAGATGTTTCTGTATCTGATATGCAGAGAATCGCCGCGACGCTCGCCGCTCCAGCTCTCCTCCTCTTTGTAGCGCGGCCAATGCATCTTCCTGTTTGGGCGGTGGTGGGGGAGGTGGAAAGTCGACGGCGTACTTGGGCAGGGCTGGCTCGGGAGTTCTAGGCATGGCGTCGCCTGATGGGTATGGCGCAATGACGGGCATTTGCTGAGCGGTTGAACTTGATATTGAAGAGTTGGTCGATTGCTGGCTTGCACCCGTGGAGCGGTTGGCCCTTGGATTTGTGGGAAGCGAATCGTATTTGCTGGGTGACGCCCGCCCGGTGCCAGCCCCAGCTACCGACGAGGAGCGTGGTGGGAGATCGGGGCCGTTGCTACCAAACTCTGTGCTGTCTCCTCTTGATGGCAGTCTCGTACTCGCCGAGCGTGACTGCTGCGAGTCGTCGACGTCACCCGCGCTCCCCACACTGCCTTGTCGTGGGCTGGTGCCATTGAGGGTGCCGTCTCGGCCTGTGCGCTGCCGCAGGCGCTGCTGCTTCTTCTTTAGACCGTGCAGTAGGTTGATGATGATGTCTCGTATGCGTGGCAGGAAGTTGTCGAGGCTGACCTGGGAGGCTTCCTGACTCAGCGTCTCCTCGAGGATTCCACGTAGCAGTTCGGGAACGTTGCCGAGATCATTCGTGTCGACTCCAATGGCGTTGAAGGCGCGCGAGGCGATGTTGAACTCGTAGCCGAGGCGCACGTATACGTCGGAGACTTCGCTCTCGGTGGCAGTCCCGCGCGACCATAGTGTCAACGTCTCTGCGCCGCGTTAGTCTACGCTGCAATGAGGGGCCGAGAGCGCGCGGCGGACGCACCGAGGAGCTGCTTGGTCGCGACAAGCAGGTGGGTGACGGACTTTTCAATCTGCGAGAGCTGCTGTTGTGGCTGCATGCCGGGCGGAGTCAGCGGCTGGGCATGTGATGTGGTATACAGTGTCGTGGAGTTGGGCGCGCACTGCGGAGGGCATGCTCACGTTCTTGGGCGCACGCCTCGACGACCCCTGAGACGAGCGGATGGAGGCAGAGGCGGCGTCTTCAGTCATGGCGAGCACGGCGGCAGGTGTGCTGCGGTGAGGTCAACTGGTCGCGTGGAGGAGCGCGAGGGCATTACGCTGGCTGCGTGTTCCCAAGGTTGGCGTTGGCGTTGGCGTTCGGGAGCACCGACATCTGATGCAACCACCTGGGCAGGAGGGCTAGCACGGGAAGGGCTAGGCACGTGGATGCGGCCCCATGGAAACCCACGGTTCCCAGGTTGCGTGTTTCAGCAGTTTGCTCGATGTGTTTCAGGTCGTGTGTGGCTGGAGGAGGACGTCTTGGTGGTGGGGATGTTCAGTGTGGGCAGCGTTGGTGATTGTGTTTGTGGAATTGTTGCTTGTCTAGAGTTGGAACCCTAGGATTTATGCATGTGGCTGTCTCGAGTAAGACAATAGCCAATAGCTCTTGGTGAAGGCTTGTGGCGTCAAAGTGCAAAGCGTCGTCCAAGTTGCGGTGCAGAGGTGACAGGAATATGACAAACATTTCTTTCAGTCACATGTCATTTGATGCATCTGTGTGTGTGTGTGTGTGTGTGTACTTTACTATGTATCTACGGTACCGTGGGTGTTTAATGGGGCGGTCCAATGGCATGTGCGACTAGGGAAAATCCAGGTGCAAGCATCCCCAGGCTCGCCGGACCCGCCAACAGGTGTTTGACATGCTGGCCACGGTTAAACCCACGACAGACAAGATCAAGTAGGGAGGAAATTGAATTGTGTATAGGAACGTGCACAAGTATCGTCTGTCTGTCTGTCGGTCGGTCGGTCAGCTTCAGTGGCATGACCCTGGATCGACAACGTGTATACCGCAAGATGTAACCCTCTTAGCGACATCATGTAATCCCGCTAGCACCGAGGCATGGTGCGGTAGCGCCAATCTTTCGAGGGCTGGATCCATGGATGCATCAACGCAGAGTGCAATCGGGGGGGCACTTTGGAGTCTTCTTTGGGTGCATCTATGCACCGTTGGTCCATGTCCTCTCGCGCAGCACTCGCGTGGACCATGGCAGCGTGTGCCCAGTCCTCTGCTCTGGCCTCTGGCCCTGGCCTGGTGTCGGTGGCGGCGAGGCCCATTCACGGGTACTTCCTGAGGCTGCGTTAGCGTCCGGTGCGTCTAGGTTGTTTCATCGAGCCGATCAGCTTGGCGTGGCACCTCAGCTTCGACGACTGGCGGCCTTCCCGCACAGCCTCCCTAATCCTCTCCGCGCTGCTGTCGCTCCATCCTGCTGCTGCTGCCCGCCGGTCTGTCGCATTGCATTGCGTGCCCTGCGTTGCTCCTGCTGCCCTCACTCGCCGCCGGCCAGCAGCTCCTTCCCTCCCCGCCGCCCGCACCTGCTGCCACCGCACCTCCCACCACCACACGCCCGCCCGCCCAGCGACCCCCCGGAGCCCTCCCGCGCGAGTCCCCGGCCCATCCATGTCCACTGCCGCTGCCACTCCGCCGCCCCCGTCCAATGCTCTGAACGCGTCCGCGTCTGCTGGCCGACCATTGAACATGACCACGTCTGCCAAAGGCATTGACGCCCAGCGCAAGCCTGCAAGCCCCGTCGACGGCGGTCAGAGGTAAGCCCGCACCCCCAAGCCCACGCCCACGCCCACGCCCACGCCCTGCGCCAGGCCAGGCCATGCCATGCCATGCAGCGCTCTCGCACACAGCTTTGGGGACGCCAGCCGCGCACCCCGCAAAAATTCCACGGTGCCAGGGCAATGCCTCGAGCGCTCGTCCGTCGCCCTCGCGGCTGTCCTCCCGCGGGAAGAGCTCGTGTGACGTGCGGTCAGTCACATGGAGTCGCGGTGTGCAACAGCGCTGTACCGCAGCCTCATGCCCCTCGTCTTGTCCCTGTCTTGTCCCTATCTTATCCCTGTCTCGTCCCCGTCTCGTCCCCAGCCGTCTCCTATTCTTCGTCTTCTCACCTTCGCTCGCTCACCTGCCATTGAGTGCAATGCTAATCCGCTCGTTGCTCCAGGAAACCTCTGCCGCAAAAGGCATGGACCCAGGGCACCAATCCCATCACCCAGCGATCCTCGACTCCCGTCACCTCCAACGGCGTAGCAGCCCCCGCCAGGCCCCAGCACAATACGGCTGCTCCCTCGGGCGAGACGGTAACTCCAATGAGGCATCTCAATGACCGGATGATGTACCTGCTGGCCAACTTGACTGTAAGTCATGGCGCCGTCCACACTGCATGGGCTGATGAGACTGACATTCTGCTTAGGGTCTTCCGGGTACCATCACTCTGAAGAACGGCGACAAATATTCCGGCGTGCTATCAGGCCACTCGCTAGACCCAAGCGAACTACGCTATGTGTTCAAGATGGTGAAGAAGCTCGTCCCGGCTTCCCATGCGCAGACCAATGGTGCTAGCGACACCGACAGCTACGTAGGCACCGGTGACACATACGTCATGTCTTTTGACATGGGCGATGTCGCCGACTTCAATGTCAACAATGTGATACTAGACAGGTCCCAAGCCAAGGGCCAAAATGGTATGACCATCCGCCTACAGAGGCACCATTTCTTCTGACCATTGTGAGCAGGCACTGCTG
Source organism: Plenodomus tracheiphilus IPT5 (assembly GCA_010093695.1). Taxonomy (NCBI): domain Eukaryota; kingdom Fungi; phylum Ascomycota; class Dothideomycetes; order Pleosporales; family Leptosphaeriaceae; genus Plenodomus; species Plenodomus tracheiphilus. Next base: position 131,481 of record MU006336.1, read on the forward strand.
GTTTCCGCACCGATACTGACATCTCGGGCCACATGGCTATCCGTGAGCGCAACCTACAAAAGTGGGAGCCAACCGAGACCGACTCGAGTCTCTCGCTGGAATCTTCCGGGCGTACGAACGACTGGGATCAATTCGCTGCCAATGAACGCATGTTTGGCGTCAAAAGCAACTATGATGAGAACCTCTATACTACTACGATCAACAAAAACGACCCGCAATACGCTCAAAGAGCTGCACGTGCTGAAAAGCTAGCCCGCGAGATTGAGTCTAGTAGTGCACTGAATTCTCATGTCCGCGAAGAGCGAGGCGGCCAAGCACCAGTTGATGACGCAGGGGCCGACGAAGAAGACAAATACAGTGGAGTTCGTCGAGACTTCCCTGCTCTGTCTACCGGTCAGTCTAACAGATATACGCCACCCGCTCGACGGGCACCTGCAGCTCAGTCGACCGTTCCTGGTGCGCCCATTGATCCCGCCATCATCTCAGCTGTCCCACGACCAGATTCGAAACTAGCTCAACGCGCTCCGAGCCCGGCCGCAGCACCGCCAGTGACCACTGGAGGAAGTCAGGGCGTGCCAAACGCCAAGGCTTCGGAGACTACACCTCAGTCAGATGCGACGTCAAAGCTGGAAACCAAGCAAGCGGGTGTATCCAAGCCCACCACTGAGCAGCCCCAGAAGCCGAGCAGTGCCATCAAGTCGGGAGTAGCCGCTATCCCTCCTCGAAAGGCTGGACGGCCGCACGATGCCACTACTAATGTCGAGCACGACCTTCTCGACTCGTTCAAGCAGTTTTCGGCTGCAGAGAAGCTACGCATGTCAGAACGACAAAGAGCATTCGCACGCGAAAATAAGGCGGTCAAGCTGAATGACCTCAAGAAGTTTGCACAGAACTTCAAGCTCAGCACGCCTGTTCCCTCAGATCTGGTTCCTATTCTCGCAAAGGACGAGACAAAGCAACAGGCTATTGTCGAGAAGGCTCTTAAACAGGCAAAGGAGATCAAGAGTACGCCTCCGAAGACTTCGAGCACTCTCGCAGATGCAAAAGCGGCTCCGCGTCCGACTACCAAACCTGACACCGCTCAGGCTTCTCCAAATACCAATGTGGCTGGTCAACAGAATCAGCGGCCGCGCCCTGGACAAACAGCATACGCTTCGGCAGCCGCGCGTGATCGTACGCATCAGAATAATAATCAGATCCCCCCCCGTAATCAAGGACTACTCAGTACGCGGCTACAGCTGAGTCAACAGCAACACAAGCAGCAGGGCAACATGGCATACAACAACGTACCTCAGCCCATTCCCGCTCAAGACATGCGCTTGCCTCCCACGGGTCCATCACAGCCTTCGAACGGGGTCCCGACGCCCAGCTCTAATCTATCGAGTAGATTCAACGTCCGCGCCCACGAGTTCAAACCAAATCCAGCGGCTCATACTTTCCAACCTAGCGGCAATCCAAGTGCCAACTCAAGTCCTCGACCTAATTCCGCTGTAAAACCAGAAGTCCGGAGACCTTCGACCATTACCAATTTCTTTGGTGGTCAGAAGCCGTCGGTGAAAACTCTGGATGATAGAAACACCTTCAACGCTATTGGACGGTTGGAAAAGGAATTCGAGAAATCCCACAGCGGTAGCATCCCACCTCCATATAAAACCCCACCAACGTGGGACTTCCCAGCTGCCAATACGGACAAAGGCCACGTACAACTGTTTGAACATGCCGCTGCGACTGCACCTCTGAACGCACCTCACAACGCCATGGCAGGCGGATCTATGCCCCATCAACACCAACTTCCTCCCCATCTCCAGGGTGGCCCAGGCATGCCGCAGGGACCCACGCCCCAGCATACGCCACGAGGCCCGCCAGTCCAACCGCATCCCGGTCCAAACCAGCACCACTACGAAGCGCAGCATATGCAGTTCTCACACTCCACGTCCTCAGTACAGCCGTCTCCACGACCCATGCAAGGTTACATGTATGGTACTCAGCCCCAACAGATGCCTGGCTATCCTCAGCCAGGTCAAGTTCCACAGTATGGGATGAGCCCAGGTGTGCAACATGTCACTCTCAGGAATACCCAAGGTGGTCAGTTCATCAATCCTCCAGGCCCAGCAATGGGCGGACATATGATGACAAACCAGCCGTCAAACGGTCCGTACATGCAAATGCCCGGTGGCCCGCAAATGCCCATGTACTCTCCAGCGCCGGGGCCAGCTTATCCACAGTACCCTGTCCACATGCCGGGCCCTCCTGGTGCTAATGGCTTCCCGAGCCCACGACCAGGTGCACAAATGATGAGCCATCAGGGTTCGCAGCAAGGGCATCACCAGCAGCCACCGATGATGTACATGCAGCCAGGTGCTCCAGGGCCTCAGATGTACCAGATGCAGCCAGGATCAAGTAAGCACACCACTGCATATGTCATTGACGCTGCTAACCCTTCACTAGTGACTCCAATGCGAGGACCTTATGCTCAGCTACACCAGGCTCACTATGGCTCACCACAACAACATCATCAATTTCCGCAGCAACATCGAGGTACTCCGAGCGGTAGCTACTCCCAGCCGATGATGCAACAGCATTCGATGGGGGCCCCGGTACCACCAACTGGTCCTGCCAGCCATGGCCCAGAGACAACGGACGAGCCCAAATGAGCAGTTTACCCGGCTGCCTTGTACGGGTAGCAAGGTCTCCGCAGGTTCACAGCATCCGGCTCCTCTGGCTTGTCCATGACGGATGTTCGAAGCGCGCTTTGCGTTGAGCATGGGGGACTGGGATTCTCGGTCCATTAAGCGTGTGAGCAAACATGAGCGACTGGCGTTGGTTGGGCATGGAAGGCGCGCAAAAGGACAATGGTCTAAGAGTGGCATCTGCGGACAGGAAACTTGGAGGCGATTGCAGTGCTACGCCTCGCATGATCACGTTCACATGAGCCGCAGGCATGACGACTAATGCAAATGCCAGTCTTGTGCATCGCTTCGACAAACAAGACAGCACGACAATTCTCAAGTGGAAGCTTGGTAGGCGATCATCTCGACGCCTGTGAAGTCACCTAGTCGAGACTCGATTTTGCTCAGTAGCTACCAAAACAATTCAAGTGTAAACACTTACTTCTCTCGCTTGCTTGGGTGCCTGTGATTGACAAGCGTCACGGCGGGACTATCGTCGCGTGCAGCTGACAAGGATCAGCAGGCACACTTCAAGCCCACGTGTTAGCGTGTCTCCACCGTTCCGCGTTCCCGTAGTCATTCCGACGCTACCCCGGATTTCATCCAACCTCACTTCAACCCTGGGACTGTCCCTTTCCTTGGATTCCACACACACGGTCCTCTTCATATGCAGTCGATCCTCGCACGCTGGCTTTACACGAAGATACTGAGCTCCGGAGTATGACAGACGCTGCTGCTGCCGAACCACTACTCGTCTACCACGACCGCGAAGTTCCGAACAATGCGCGCGAGCAGTACGAAAGCGAGGAGACGGATGTAGACGTTGATGAGAGTGATGAGAGTAGCCTCATCTCCCCAGGTGCCTTTATCTGGGGCTTGACGATATGCGCTGGTGTCAGTGGGCTTTTATTTGGCTACGAGTATGTTGCGCGTCTGGAACTTTTATATACGCCAGACACGGCACTAATATACTCTCTCTCCCCAGCACCGGTGTAATCTCTTCGACCTTAGTATCAATCAATTCCGACCTCTCATCACGGCCCCTCACCACCCTCGACAAATCACTGATCACATCATGCACGTCCTTCTTCGCTCTCCTCGCCTCGCCCTTTACTGGCCTCCTCGCCGACGCATACGGCCGTAAAACCATCATCTTCTTCGCAGATATACTTTTCGTTGTCGGCGCATTATTACAGGCATATACCTCAACCGTCAGTGGCATGATAACTGGCCGCAGCATCGTCGGTGCTGCAGTGGGAAGCGCGAGTTTCGTTGTGCCGCTCTACATCAGCGAATTAAGTCCTAGTCCATTTCGCGGACGGATGGTGGTGGTCAGCAGTCTTTTCATCACTGGAGGACAGGTCGTAGCATACGTTATTGGCTGGCTGTTTTCTGAAACACTGCATGGTTGGAGATGGATGGTTGGACTGGGTGCTCTACCCGCTGCGATTCAGTTCTGCATGCTTTTTCTTTTGCCAGAAACGCCGCGGTATCTGGTCAAGGCGGGGAAGACGGCAGAAGCCAAGAGGGTATTGACGAGGGTTTATGCCATGGGCGAGGGGAATGGGGGACTAGTGAATGCAGTGTTGAGGCGTGTGGAGAAGGAGATCTTAGAAGAAGAAGATGCTGCGGGGCTGAGGGGAACGCCCGGCCAGGCTAAGAGCGGGTGGAGAGCCAAAGTCGAAAAGGTGCAGGATACCTTTACCCAACTCATTGTTGTAGGTGGAAACAGGAGAGCATTGATAATCACATGCATGTTGCAAGGCTTCCAGCAACTCTGTGGATTCGTACGTACCCAAACATCCCTCCACTTCCCCCTCTTTACCTCGTCCCACACCCCAAGAACCCAACCCCAAACACGACAAAATCTCGCCCCTGCCATACAAAATCTAGACTCAACTACACCACGCCTGAAACAATTCTAACATGCAAAAAAACAACTCAGAACTCCCTAATGTACTTCTCCGCCACAATCTTCGCCCTCCTCTCCTTCACCTCCCCAACCCTAACCTCCCTCTCCATCGCCCTCACAAACTTCGCCTTCACCCTCGTCGCCTTCCGCTACATCGACCGCATCGGCCGCCGCAGAATCCTCCTCCTCTCCATCCCCCTGATGGCCCTCGGCCTCGTCGTCTGCGCAATCGCGTTCCAATTCGTTTCGCTGCCGGACAATCAGCGCAGCGGAGCCATGTCTCAGCGCGCCGAGACTAAAGACGTAAGAACAATCAACATGACGGCCCCTCTTACCATTCTCATCGCTCTCCTCGCGTACGTCTCCTCCTATGCTATTGGGCTTGGTACAGTGCCCTGGACGCAATCGGAACTTTTCCCGCTATCGGTGCGTGCGTTGGGGTCTGCGCTTGCTACGTCGACGAATTGGGCGGCTAATACTATTGTGGGCTTGACGTTCCTCCCGATGATGGAATTCTTGGGGCCGAGTACGAGTTTTTCGGTTTATGCGGCGGTTTGTGTGGCGGGTTGGTGGGTTGTTTGGGCGATTTATCCGGAGACGGTGGGGTTGGGGTTGGAGGATGTGGGGGGGTTGTTGAGGGGGGGGGGGGGAGTTAGGGAGAGTATTGAGGGGTGGAAGGAGCGCAGGGGGAGGGAGGGACGGTGAGGTGGGGATATGTGGGGGTTGGTGCGCGAGGAAGGCAGTGTAAGGGAGCGTTGTTGGGGGTCTTGATTGGCTTTAATGGGGGAGAGGTGTTATTTGCAAGGGAGATGGTAAACCTCAGACGGGGCAGGGGTAAATGATAAGACTTGGGTTGGAGCAAAGGGCCCAGAGTCTGACTAGTTTGTCTATTCTTGGAATTGACATGTCTATGATAGCCAAAAGCCGACATGTAGAAGAGGAAGACTCTATACCTCAAGGGTGGTATGCAGGTGAGCTCAGTAGGATCTTCCCCACCTTTATAACCGTACAGCCAATCTCACTATTCAACATGCTCTTCCAATCGCATCGCAAATCAAGACATCAACTCTTGCCAATCAGTCAACGCCTTCACATCCAACCCCCACTTACTCCCCCCAAAGCAAAACCTTAAGCTCCCTCCTCCCAAACGCCTGCCTAATCGCCATCCTAAGCACCTCCCTATGATTCAGTGTCCCTGGCCACCTCCCCTCCTCCGCAACGCACTCCTCCAGCGCCGCAAACTTCAATCCACTCGCCACCCCCTCATCACCCGCCTTCACATCATCCTCCGGCCCCAAAAGCGTATTCCACATCGCCGTCGTAAACCTGCGAATCTTGATGAAGCGAATCGTAGCGTATCGATTTGTCTGAGGCAAGCGGCTGTTCAGACTGTCCTGGAAGTCGAAGATGCAGGTGCTGTGGAAGATGGGCAGGGCTTCGTAGTGCATTTGGCGGCAGGTGAGGAGAGGGCCGGTGGTGGGGGAGGGGAGGAGGTAGTCGGGGTGGGTTTCGTTGACTTGGATGGTGCGGGCGTGGAAGGCGAGGGTGAAGACTCTGTTACGGAGTTCGGCGGGGAGGCGGAGGAGGGGGGAGTTGAGGTGGTTTGTTTCGGTCCTAAGGTATTTTTGGTGAGTGCCATGTGTGTGGATGTGGTTTCCTGTTGCTGTGTTTGTTTGTTTACCTGCGCTGACGCTCGTCGGGGGAGCGGGAAGCCGTGTTTGGGTCCGCCATCCTCGTTGTTGACTGATCTTGTAACTGGAGATCGAGGTGGGAGGATTGGATCTGGAGGGAGTGAGATTGAGAGGTGGTGCGTGGGTATATATAGAGATGGGTCATGGCAAACGGAAGGCGCTACATGCACTAGCGCTACACTTTCACAGACCTGTCCATACTTCCAATTCACTTGTCAAGCCTTTCATGTCAATTCGAGCCATCGTCCGCATTCTGCTTTTAGTACCCATTGATCCATGGCTGATCGTGGGCGCGTGTAATGCAGCGTTACTCAGCCGTTTGCATACGACCGCGACTCGATTTTGATACATGTCATCAGTCTAGTCACATTACTAAAACAGAACCTGCACTTATTGGCCTACTTCAGAAGCTTGAAAAAGATTAAGCCTGCCTATAAGGCGGAGCTGCCGCCGAAGCTGTGCTATACCAGCGGTTGTTTCAGCTGCATGTGTCGCAGTTCAGTTCCATGCAATTACTATGGCTTCACTGTGATCGAAGGGTATCCATTGTTAACGCAAGAGGACTTGAGCGATCTTCTGAAAGATCCTGGATGACAATTCAGCGTCTTGCATGAACAGTTGTGCTGGTCCAACTAGGTCTTTAGACCAATTCGTATTGTAGTCTCGGCGCACACTTGATGACTTCTTACAGGGAATATTGATTGGCTAGGGTTGCTGAGGGTTGCACACATCTCATTTGAAGAAATCTCATGACACCAGAAACCTAGACTTCTTCAAGCAGATGAAAAGGCCATGATTAGGAATTTAACTATGGCATCTCATGCTTCTTATTTCAAGAGTGAATATTTATTCAGATTCCTATGAGCTCATATTCAGCCGCAGCTGAACAGCCAGTCTTCAGAGTTTGGTGAGCTGAGCGATCGTTGCTAGTTTCTAGCTATGCCACCCATAGCTTGCTCCATTACATCTTCCGCATACAGGAGCTACCTGAAGTACCTCGCTTCCGTCGGATAGGTACATGTAATACCAAAGCAGTATTTTGAAGTAAACGGGTCGCCATGGAAAGAAGCACAGATTCCATCCTATTGTGGGGGATTGTTTAAAGGTAGACCTGCACTTGAACGATATTACTGAAGTACTCTTTTTGGAGAGAATTCTAAGCAAGACTGGCAAGGTGCTCCCACGCCCTCAGAAATTCACCTTCCGTCATGCAGCTATCTGGCGGGCCTTGTGTAATACGAACGTAACAATGGCGCACTTTAGGGATCTGTTTCGCGCGCCTCACTAGCATGGGTCGCAGTGGGGGGCTTCAGCTTTGCCAATCCTCGATAGTCGCCCAGATTACTTCTATAAAGCGTATTGAAGCGTATTTGGAAACGTACAGCTTAGGATCATAAATCATGCGACAACCAAAGTTGAAGATACAGTACGCATAGGCTACAGGTAGGGCCTCGTAACGTGTCTGCGGCACGTAGCCAACAGACCAATTGTCTTGCGGCCAGCGCGCTTGCGTATAACCGCAGTGGGCGTGTTCCTTGTGGTTTGTCTAAGGACCCTGAATTTGACTTCGCTAAGAGAACACTCGTAGATCTTCTCTCGAAGCTCAGATGGGAGTTGTAGCAGAGGTGACTGACTGTATCTGATTGTCTTGAGTCCTACTGCTGGTTAGTGATTGCGTAGTGACTGAGAGCGACAGTGGCGTACCTGCGCTCTTGCAGCGCCAACTCATCGTTTATGGCGCTTGATGACTCGGTAGAAGACTGATCTTGTAGCCTATGCCACTCGTGGGTATGGCAGGAGTGTGGTCCAGGTAGGGAAGAGAGATAAGGTTCTTATATATGGGTGTGGCAAACAAGGAGGACGCCTTTCACTAGCGCGCGCCATTTGCACTGCACAGCTGCAAATGGCAGCAAATTAGCAAGTGTTGAAGTATTAGTCTTAGTACAGTAACTCCGCAGGATGAAGGGGTGACATCTGATACGAACCTTGGAAGCGCGAGATCGGGCCAAATCCGCGTATGATCAGTATTGACAAGGCGACGATAGCTATGGTTTTTCCCATTTCTGTGGCGATACCAGGCCTTTGAATTTAGGAAGTATCATGCGCTATGTAAAGATATTGTGCCAGGCAGTAGTGTTATGCAACCGTCTCCGTAAGGAAATCACTCTCGTCTGCACAGCTAGCTACTTGCGTGGATCAAAGTGCAAAGTAAAGTCATGCGTGATAATTTCATCTTCCCCTAACACTAGTATTGACAGATATGAAATTAAAGCTCCTCGTTTGAGCATTCATTCCGGGAATAGTATTGCACAGTCCTGAGCACTACACCCCAAAGGGCGCTGCTGTATGTATCAGAGTAGCACTGGCACATCTTGCAGATTTAGCTATGCTCCAGATTGTAGAACCGGACCTATTGCACATTGAAATCGTGCTTGTCTATCCTCAATTCAGCCACAATTCTCCGTATGCCAGTTCCCTTGGGAATAGAGATTTTGCCTGCAAGACCGGCCCATTCCCTTACCGTATATAAATATATCTCCAGAGAGCCAATTGTGCTATACTTGCGGAGATCCTGATTGTCATCAATCAACTCAAACCTGGATTTGAAACTGTTGTACGTCTAGAACAAAGGTAATCCCTCATGGGGAGTCTGACGGTACATGCCAAACACACCTTCGCACGGTTTAGGCAAACGGAGTGTGGTAATACGATTCTTAAGCCCGCTCGTAGCGCATGGATCTCAGGCTTTGGAGGAGAACACGCTACTTTGATCTCACTGAAATAGTGTTCGTGGAGACAAAATTGACAACAACAAGAACACCACCGTGCAGCCGACAGCCTAGTCCTCCACCACCCGAAAGTACCGGCCGCTGGTCTCCTAATCAGAATCCTATCTTGCGGCACCACTTCGCCGTGATCTGTAATTAGAGTGAGCCAATATCTCTGCTTAATGGCTACAAGGTCATAGAGCCACACCATCATCAGACAAACATGCGTCGTGTTCCTTGGCTTCACCAAAGACCCCGTTCTGCAACTCTCGAAACTCCCCCCCCCCCCCCTCAAGCAAATCCATCTCTGCTACATTGCGTCTCGGAAATAAACCTGAAGTTCGCTATTCCCAAAGATAAGTCGAAGTGCATCTTCCGCATCCTCCACGGAGCAGTCCTCTCGGGCATCACGAAACCTCCGATCGAGATAGCAATGCTTCACAGCAGGACAAACGCTCGAGTAGCAATTGTACCACGGCGTACGGGTCTCGAGGCTAAAAATCTGAACCCATTCACGCATATTTGACCACTGCATCAGAATACAGCAAATCTTGTCTGGGCCTGAAACCGGATCTTGGCATCTGGAAAGGTGCATGAGCGTTTCAAGATCGAATATGCAGTTTGTGTAGAATAGAGGGGAAGCCTCGGTATAGATCTGCCGGCAGACGACTAGGAGGCCGACTATCGAGCGGGCGTAACGCTTGCTGGCTGTGCGGGTCGTCCTAGGCATACCCGGTGAATAGCGGACTACAGTCTGGTTGAGGGTGTACGCGTATATCCGGATGCGCAGTTCCGCTGGCAGGCGAAAAAGAGGCGACTGTAGTTGGTTCCTGAGCGTTCTACACGTGCCTAGTTAGTATTGGAGTGTAAATAGTCACTCGGCCAACTGACATGCGATTTCGCACATCCATTGTTTTGGATGCGCTGTTGTCCATGATCAGTCGGTGTATAGGAGACCGAGGGTTCAATTCGTACGAAGCGGTGGTGGAGGTGGTAATAGAGTGGTGTCGTAGAAATTCGAATACATTGTCCAAGCTAGAGGGGGCGGGCTGATGATTGGGCGAATCCTACCTGTGTACTTTTGGGAACTAGCATCATGTCATGATAGCTGTACAACCTCACATGTATGTAATCCCTGCTCGATTACGTAGCTTGACTTTTTAAGACTTCTGGCAGCTGAGTGACTGTTTCACTGTCCACAGGCCACAAAACGGCTGTTTCAGCAAATAAAGCCCTGTTTAGTACTGTTTTGAAGCCTGCCACCGTGCTTTCTCCTCACCATGTATTCCCACGCTAGGCACTCGAGCAGGGACTGAGATTGTAATTCGCTAAATAGGGCGGCTCGAAGTTGCGTTTCAACCTGGAGTTTACATGTGAGAATGGCGCACCGTGGATTGGGAAGTACGCAACCTACGTATCGATGCATGTGAAAAGCGTGAGGACATGGGGGCGAGGTTTGAGAGTGCGGGGTTATAGTGTGAAGTAGGATCATTGGGAACAAGTCGGTGGTAGATGATGGTGAGAGCGAGATGGAGATGGAGAAGTATGACGTTGCTTCCTCACCAGCAATAACCATTCTCCTAGGTACGGAGAATGAAATGGACCACTATTATAATCCCATAACCCAAACAAGAAATCGCTAACATGCTAAACGCCAATCCATGCTAACATCAACTCAAGTCTTTCAAAGAAAGATACCAATCATAACCTCATCCTCAAACCCCAAGTCTCCACACACACAACTAAACAGCTAAAATCCAACTCCACGCCGTTCCCCTCCCCTCCCCTCTCTGCGTGAACCTCACTCCCTTCTAGAGCGCCAACGCAACCCCAACCAGAGCAACAAACGCTACATACAATGGCGACGGCTGGAACAGCATGACACCGGCTGACTTCACCTTGCCGCAACACTGACGGTTGTATGTGACGTTGTTTGCGCGTGCGGCGACTTCGAAGACAGAGCCGTTGACGGGACCTTGGTTGTAGAAGTCTACTAGGAGGAAGTTTGGTGGACGGTCCCAATTGCCTGAGTTTATCATATTAGTACTTGTGTTTATTTTGAAATTGATATGTAGTTGGGATGAGAGGAACAACATACTGGTACAAGTGTTGGTCATGAGTCCTAGACTTCCATCGCCGCTGAGTGCATTGGTCTGGTTGATTTGCGCTACGTTGGGGACGAGGAGACTTAGGCCTGCGAAGTTGATCTCGGCGTTGAGGTTGTGATTCGCCATGTACATCATGTTTCGCATTTGATTTTCTGCGAGTCCCTCAGGCCGTCCCAGGGTGCATGGGAACTCGGCGCTTGTAGGTGAAAAGGGCGTTTCCCAGACGTTGTAGAATTCCCAAAGAAGGTAGGGTACATTTTCGGTGTCGAAGTTGTAGTCGATGAAGGTAACAACGCGGTCATTGTTCAAGATCATTTCGCTCAGCGTGGGCCAGTCTTCCAGGGTCATTGCGGGTTTTGGCGGCTGGTAGATGTACTGTTTTAGTCCGGATTTCTCAATGGGATCGGCGAAATCGACGGATGTGACCTGTGTATGTTAGCTTCTGGTCGCTAAATGACTTGAAATCTAGATTTGGGTGGTGTGTTTTGATCAGTGTTTAGGTGATTTTTTGTCTCATCGCCGAGGCTCTGAAGTAGCAAATACAATATAACGATTCATCATATAACAGAATGCATAGATGGGTGTGGTATCTGCACGTACCAAAGGTTTGCCATCAGCGTCTGTATCGGCCCAGTTGGAATTGCCAAATAAGATGGTGACGACATCGAAAGGATGCGCCTCAACCCATGCCGTAACTTCAACGAGGTAGTCTTCCACAGTGCCGGCATTCAGTAGATCGCAAGACGAATGACAGTAAAACAACGTGCCATTGACGTAATGCGCGGAACCCTGCAGCATGCGAATTCCGTCGTTGAGTTGCTGTGTGACTCCATATTCTTGATTCCGCGCTACATTGTTCGCACGTGTGTATGGCGAGTTGTGGGCAGCGACTTCGGTGATGTTGGAGTATTTGCGATTGCAGAACTCGGCGTAGTTGTTGCACGGCTGGGTATTTGAAGGTTGGGCTGGTGATGTTCCTGACGCGGTTTGAGTTGCTGAACGAGTGCCGTTTCCGCCTCCGATGTTCGTCAGAGGCTCCCCACTTGAAGTGGCGGAAGCTGTGGCGTTGGACGAGAGAGTGCTTTCTCCAGATTGGGCGGATGTGGTCAATGTTGAAAATAAGGAGCCTTGAAAGTTGGCTGGAACCGTGGGAACTGGAACGTTCTCGCCGCCACTGAGGCTCTGGGATCCGCTTATCGTGAGAATAGATCGTGAAGCTGAGCCGCTGGATTGTGCTGCGCCGAGGCCGGCGAGCCAGAAAAGTGAGGGTATCGTCGCTTTCATAATGATCGTAATAATGTATATGTTGGGTGAGCGAGATCACCTACGCGGTGCTGTATCAAAGATTTGCTGTCGTTCACGCTCGTTGCCAGGTGCTAAAGATGTGAGAGCTCGCTGTCGTTCTGCTGTCGTGTATCCCTGACGCGTCTACTCCTGTTTCGCTGTGCAAGGTTTATCCTTCATGTAATGGCTCCGAAAGCGATGGTGATAACCTCGCCTTTGCGTCTCAGAACCAACAAAGCTCGATGTCGGAGTAGGAGAGCGCAGGACGAAGGGCAGGATTTGTTGAGACGAACCGACTCATTGAATGTTTTCCAAGTGTCGAACGGGCCAACGGTGCTCTCCGAGTCAGGCCAGGATGTGACGTCAAATCCGTTAGCCGGCAATTAAGCTTTTCAGCCACGCAGATCCGTCCAACAAATCCGCAGAGCCGCGCGACCAGCCTCAATGGCCTACGTAATGCAAGTGCTTGGACGCTGTGTGCATCCTTGGCCAGAGCAGCGCCGTGCATGCAGAACTCACAGGTGCGTTGTCATGATGCGCGTTCCTTCACAACGAAGATTGGCTCGATTACACAGATTACTGTGGTACACTGTTTGCACAAGGATCGCCTCCACTTTGGCTCCCCTAATTGTCGATCACAAAAGACAAGTCACATGCCCAGATCCTTGGTGATCGGGACACCCCATTGCCCACTCTCCCCTCCGCAAATCCTCCAACTTACGAGCTGCTGAAGAACTCCTCAAATGTGCTCTTGCCCTCCAGCGCCTTGATTTCTTGCTTCAAAACATCTATGCGATAGTTCTTGAAGGCCTTCTCGATCCTCGCTTTCGCTTCTGGATCCTTTGTAACCGTCCTCGTTGCGCTCGCTGTGCCCGTCAAAAGGCCCAGTTCTCCACCCAAGAACAGTCCGCCGACGGAGAACAAGAAGTAGGTCGCGGCGTCGCCCCATCGCGAAGGGCCAGATATTTGCGCCGTGATGTCTGGAATCGGTTCTACATACCAGTGTCAGTCAGATGTTGTGGCAGTGGAGATAGCAAGGGACGCACCAGTCCGACCGTCTGCGAAGCGCACTTCAACAGGCTTCTCCATAGCCCTGAAGGCGCGGAAGTATGCCATGCGCATCGTCCGTAGTCGGATCGCAGCGTAGAGACCCAAGCCAAGACCAATTCCTGATGCGATGCCTGCGTGCGTAGAGACCTTGCCACCTGCGCTCTTGAGCAGATCACGGTCTGATTGACTCAAGCTGCATCGTGGTCAGCAGGGCTGTCGGAGTTGTAGGATGTGTTGCTCGTACTCATGCTGAAGGTGCTCTTCTGCGAGCTGGCGCAAGTCCTTTGACCGGCGGTCGCGGAATGCTGCAAGTGATTCTGACATGTTGTAGGAATGCGATTATCGATTTTGCTAGATGTATGAGAGTTGTATTATGCGCAGAGGCAGTCAATTGCAGTCCGTATTTCGCTCAGCTGAGACTCGTAGCTTCCAGATGCCTCTGGATTGCAGCAATGACATCATGCGGAGCTTGCGGAACCTAGCCGCGATCACTCCGAACGTGAACACGCCATCACGTGAGAACTCACTATTTCAATCCATGGATGTCTTCTTCATGTATTGCTCCAGAAGATGCAGACCAAGAGTCAAAGTTGAGGCTACATGAATTCCTACGACTTGGTGTTATAGAAATGCACGACCATCTATGGAATAATTCACATATCATAAAGGTGACCGGCATCCGAGGCAGTTGGAGCCATTTCGAGCACAACCTGCACCAACTGGCCCTCGAGCGAAAACTGCTTGAATGGCACATGCTGCCCATGAATCAACCATGTGCTTTCCGGGTACGCCACGCTTAATTACGCTTTTAAGCGTCTTTCAAATGGACAGAAGTACAAGCTAAAAGCCGAAACGTCGAGCATCTGGGTATATCATAGTCGACGACAGAATGAACGCGTAGACCCTTTGTGTGTCTACAATTTGGCCTTAGCTTCAGGCGCCACTGCACTCGCTTCTTGGTTGAGCGTAACGTTGCCAGTGCCAGCACCTTCGCCGAAAAAGATGACCTCGACAGTCAGGTCGTCCCTATGATCGATTAATACCGACATTTAAGTGCGAGTTTATGGATCACATACCTATACCGTCGGGAGAAGGGGCTAGTGAGAGTGAGCAGCGCGCTGAGCTGATCCTGGTCCTTACCACCCAGAGCGTTCCGGACGAGATGAGTCGCCGCGTTCTTGTCCTCGACTACGAATCTCTCGTTCATGCTTGTCTTGACGCCCCACTGTTCCTGACGGATTGGTGCTCGCTGCCCTTCTCCCTTTCCAGATGTCTTTTGCTCAACCGGCAGTTGCTTTTGCGTTGACCACCAGCTCTTCAACCATGACTGAGTCTGCGAGTTCGGGTTGCCAGGGTGTCCTTGCGCATCTAGCCACTGGCCAACCAGGCCAACAACTTCCTCGTTAGTCAGCATCTCCCAAAGACCATCAGTGGCCATGACCACAAAGTCACCCTTCTCAGGCTCAACTTTGGTGGTTGTAACAATGGGCTCAGCAGTTACATAAGGAGGTGTCTTTAGTAACGAAGACGGAGAACGCGCAAAGTATGACTTCTTCAGCGCATCAGTGGTCTCGAGTGACCACTTGTAAGAAGCGTCACCAAAGGCACGAGATGGCTCTAATCCGCCTAGAATACGGCCATTGCGGACCACGTTTGGTTCTCCAGGGTGTTCTCTGCGTAAACGTTCTGCCTCGCTTGTGGTTCCACCGGTCTGATCCTCTGATAAAGGCGTGGCTGTCCACTTGCCATTGGCACCTCGACGTCCAAGTACCGCGCGGGAATCACCCGTACACGCTACACGAAGGAGTTTCGAACGACTGTCGTAAAACGAGAGCAGTGCACATGAACCAGAGAGTGCGGGCGCGAGCAGCTCGGCCGCGGCGACCTTTGACTGCGCCTTCTTGACCTTCTTCACAGACTCGTGTACAATCTCGTTGTCCAGGCGTACGAACCCGGCCTTGATGGCCTTGTCAATAGCCTCGGGGGACGGGAAGTGCAATGCGGGGTCTTCAACGGCGGACTTGTACGTAGTGTTGAGTTCACGGGCGACATAAGAGATGAGCGTCTGGCGGAGTTTGGCTGATGTTACCCAGCCGCTGTGCAGGTCAGAATGTGGCCATGTAATCGATCACTGAACATACCTGTGGCCATCAAAGACACCCCAGAACATCCAATCACTGGCAGCAGCCCCGTTATCAGTGGCTGCGAGATTGGATGGCACCTCGATGATCTTCTCGGCATGATCATCTTCGATAGGGTCGTTGCTGGGAATCTGGACCACGTCGTATCGTACGACGCCCTGGCCTCGTCCCACAAGCCACGACTCCTCATTCTTCCTCAGCTTGGCTGTGGCCTGCTCAGGGTCCAACATCTCCAGCACCTTCCTGCCGTAGTCGTCCGTGTCCTTTGAAATGGGGCCGGTGCCCGAGATTGTTCCTGTATACAGTTCACCGGGTCCCACAACGAGCGCCTTCCTAGTAGGCTCACTGTTCACACCACTGGTGAGGTGCCTGGCTTGGTCGGCGGGTGAATGCGAGTGGCCGGACGACTGGGTACCGTTGTAAGCATAGAATGCACCCGAGGCGACGGCGGCAGCTACCAGCGCACCCGTCAACGCGCGGTACTGCATTGACGACGTGAGGACGACCGGGCGGAGGTGGTGGTGAGCGCGGAACACTAGGCCATGGCTAGGCGCAAAGACGCCGACTCGGCTGCGGGTGAGCTTGCGCAGACACGGGCGACGAGCAGAGCGCAGGACCTGGAACGCAGCCCGCATTTGGTATGTGGAGTGAATGACTGACGAGAGTGGTCGAGCAACCAAGAGACGCTGGCAGTCGGAGCAAGCAAGCTGATCCGAGGCGTCGTTCCGCAACGGGGACGTGAGCCAATCAGGGTGGATCTGTTGAAACAAACAGACTAGAGGACGCTTTGCGACTAACCGTCAGCGCCATTGCGATCGACGTCATACCTGAGATCTCAACACCACGACTTTTTTTCGACACATGAATTATGTCTTCACGGGCATTGAGACGGGCGCAGCGAGAGCTTGAAGAGAAGCAGATACAGAAAAAGCTGGCACAGGAAGAGCACGATGACGACGATGAGTCAGAAGAGGAAGTGGCACCCAAAGCCCGTGCAAAGCCCAGTTTGTTCGCAATGTTAGGAGACGATGGCGGCGGCGAGGATGATGACCAGGATGACGATGCAGAGGACGAGGTCGGCGTCGACTCAACGCGTTCCAAACAGGACGAACTTGAGACTGCGCCCGCACCAGCATCGTCAAAGAAGAGCAAGAAAAAGAAGAAAAAAGCCAAAGCGAAAGCTGCGACTACAAACGCAGGCAGAGATGCTGCTCCTAAAGAAAGCTTATCGGGTCTGGATGAGATTGATCAAGCGCTGCTTGCGCTAAACCTCACTGCCAATGGCCGGTCAACGGATGATACAGAGCAACAAGACGCATTGAGTGCGGAGAAGCAGCAGCTGTTCAAAGTATTGAGCATAGACAATCAAAATCTGCACGCTGCCAATGAGATGAAGAAGCTCTTCGGTCGCGCAGCTCTCCAAGCTACAGAGGAGGAGGCGCGACCACGGCAGCGTGGTGGACCGCAAGGAGGTATTGCTGCAGCAATAGCCGGACGCAATGCTCCTGGCAATCGTAATCTCGCATCCATTGGTCTGCGCCGCAACATCTTCATCCAAGGCAAAGAAGAGTGGCCCCGCGCTACGTCTGGAGGTCTTGGTATGGAGATTGTAGAAAGGCGAGCCGATGGCAGTGTGGAGTATAGATTTGTACACAATGGCATGTACCAGGAAGTTCAGCGGCAGTTCCAGATATGTGTCGGAAGCATGGATCCAGAGCGCATGATCCAGCTCCTACAGCACAACCGTAAGAAGAGTCTTGATTTGATGGAAGACAATGCTAACATGCTCAGCCTACCACATCTCCACACTACTTCAAGTCTCTGAGATTGCAAAACAACAACGGGACAATGCTACTGCATCAGAACTCTTGGAACGCGCCCTATTCACCTTTGGGAGGTCTGTACATTCTACTTTCTCGGGAAATCTAGCTGCTGGCAAAGCCCGCCTAGACTTTCGCCGCCCGGAGAATCGCGAGTTCTGGCTCGCAGTCTGGCGCTACATCATGACATTGGGTGTTCGAGCTACCTGGCGTACGGCTTTGGAGTGGGCTAGGCTACTGATTGCAATGGACCCCGAGCAAGATCATTACTGTCTTCGTCTCATCATTGACCAGCTAGCCCTTAGAGGTCGCGAACCGCAAGCCGTAGTAGACTTGGTAGAAGCAGACTACCTCCAACGACTCTGGAAAGTTCCACCAAATCTTGCCTTTTCGGTAGCTCTCGCACATGATCGCCTCAAGCAGCCTCAGGAAGCCCGCTCCACACTGCGAAATGCGATCAAAGAATACCCATGGTTGGCAGCTCGGCTATGTAGGGAACTAGATATCTCTCCGATTCCCAAGCCAATATGGGGCAGAGAGCCGAACGGCGACTACCAGGAGCTACTGTGTCAGATGTATGTGCCCAAAGCAAAAGATCTCTGGAATACCACAGAGGGGACCAGTTTGCTCGTAGAGGTCTGTTACTCTTTCGAAGAGGAGCTAGGCGCAGGAGAAGATCCGTACTGGCTGGCCCAGATACCAGAAACAGATCTGGCAAGACACGTTATACTTTCCGACGATCAGAATCTTATATCGCTTCTTGACACTCGTGTCAAGTCGAAATATACTTCAGTTTCGGACCCCCTCCCTCCAGATGACAGTATCAAGTCCTACGACATTTTCGCAGTCGGGTCAGGCCCACCAGGTCACCGCTCCGGCGCTAGTCGGGAAGAGCTGCTGGCCGAATTTGAAGAGATTCGCCGGTACTTTGAAGGATTCGGCATTGCCAACTTGATCGCTGAACAACAAGATGCAGAGGGCCTGGAAGGCGCACTAGAAGCAGCCGGTACGAACTGGGCTGAGTATACCAGGACTCTGGAGCGCTTCCAGTTACTGCGGATGGGTCTACAGCAACACGGTGTTGATATCGTGGTCCAGGAGCCAGGCGAGGCTGGGGTCCGTGGAGCCGGCACAGACTTGGAGTCTGACGAGTAGGTCCGATGGGAGAACGCCCAGAGGCGCTCCAAGCCTTGACCAGCGTGTGTAGACCGGAGCACACGCAACAGACGCGTGTGAAGTCCTTAGCCGAACCTCTACATTCAATGCTGCCTGTTGAGAACTTGACATAGTGAAGTGGTGGGGTCGGTCTTGTGATGCGCTACCTTACGTACACCCCCTTTGCCGTTCTTGAATGACAGCCCCCCAAAGGCTCGGAACTCAGTCGGCCATGCGCACGCTGAGCATTCACTCCAGTCCCTGGCCGACTTGGTCAGCCTGGCTTGCGTAACCAGGGACGCTGGGCAAACGACAGCCAGCCACGTCCGTGCGCCAACGTTTGCAACCCTGGGCTGCTTCTCCAAAGTGACGTCTCGTTTTGTTTATATGCGCCGCTTACGCCGCAACGCCTCACCTGGGCAACCCCTCCATACTGATAGCACCCTTCCGACCCGCGTCGCACTTGCACGTGTCCACTTGCCTGACGCACTCGACGCGCTGCGTCATTGCACACCGACACAAGCACATTGACTGCGGCTGAACGCCTCCAGCGCTCCTTGCCGTCGCCATGAGCGGCGTGCGGGCCCACCTGGCCAGTCGCATGCGCAGCACCTCGCTCTCAGCTGTGCCTCCGCCTCGCCAGAGCTCCGACTACTCACGGGAGCTCGCCAAAGTCGCGGCTTCTGTCCTGTACCGCTCGCCGCTTCCATCCAAGGAAGGCCGGCCCGTCTTCATCCTCAATGCCGCAGCCCTCCCCGACTCCCACGAGGCCGACTTCGACAAGCTGCTGCCCTATGTCCTGGCCCGTCTGCCCGAAGAGGACGACCTCTTGAAGGGATTCGAATACGAGGTCATCTTCTTTGCAGGCGACGGTGATGGCTCTGCTACCTCAAAGAAGCACCGGCCGAGCTGGGGCTGGTTCCTGCAAGCCTACCACGTTCTGTCGCGGGCGATGCGTAAGAGGCTCCAGAAACTGTACATTGTGCACGAGAAGGCGTGGGTGCGCATCTTGACCGAGATCTTCTCCACCATTGTCAGCCCCAAATTCAGGAGGAAGACATATCATTGTACGTCTGCCAGGACCCATTGCGGGCATGTTGCTGACTGTGCCCAGTATCGAGCTTGACCCAACTAGCTCGCGAGATCCCCATAACGGACCTGCTCATACCACCCTCGACCTATCTCACCGATCGCCGCATATCTGAAGACGTCTTTGTGTCCGGTGCAAGCGGAAAACGCGCATTCGGTGCCCGCGACTACTTCCCCACCAGCAGCAATGGCAGCACTCGATTTCCCCGCGTCCTCCGCGAAACCACCAGCTTTATACTCATGGACAACAACATCACCACCGAAGGTCTTTTCCGAGTACCTCCGCACTCGAAGCTTCGGGACTGTTTGAAGGAAGCGTATGACAGAGGCCAGAAGTACATTGTGTGGAAGGATAACGATTGTCTGCTGCCTATGCCACCCTACCATCATGCCGAACACCAGGACGAGATACTTGCAGAAGTGGTTCCTACCGATGCTTACTCGGTATACATGGCTTGCGCCCTCGTCAAGGCGTGGTATGCTTCCTTGCGCCAACCTATATTTTCAACCGACTCGTATCGCGACCTCAGGCGATTATATGGTGATTCCCAGGACACTCTGGATCTTGGTCGATTGAAAGACCTATTTTCTCCAACGTCTGAGTGGTCTCTGCTTTCTGGCGCGTCTCGTGAGATTGTCGTCAGACATCTTCTGCCTTTGCTCAGTGCTATAGCTGCTCGGCAAGAAGACAACAAGATGACGGGTGAGAATTTGGCTGTGTGTTTTGCGCCAGGACTTCTGTGTGGACCTGATCAGTTGGAAGATGCGAAGATGTCTTCTATTGTTCGGCGGATATTCACACAGGCAATTGACATGTGGACAGAGGGTCTCCGTGAGGCATGTGGGCAGACCGAGGAAGCCTTCTACGCCGAGCTAAAGCTACCTAAGGACGAGAAAGATTGGGAAGATCCCATACCGGGGAAGCAGAGTTCTGTGGACACTTGGGATTCGTTGGAAGAGCAGGCAAGGGGTATCACGCTTGAAGATAACGAGAAGCTACCGGCGTATCCTGAGCCGCCGCAGCAAGAGGAGGCAGAAGTACCTCCCCCGCTACCACCTCGAACACAGATACCTTCTACACAGCCGTCTGCTGAATCTGCCAAGCGAAAGCCCGCTCCAGCGCTCCAGGTACCTCCGCGGTACTCGACCATCATCTCTGATGCGCCAGAAGACATAGCAGATTCCCCTCTCACATACGCCGCAACCACTGACGGCTTCGCCCCCCGTCAGCCCTCCAATAATGTAGTGCCACCTCTCCCACCGCGCTGGGGTACCGATGAGAAGAAGTCTGGTACGAACAACCCAGTTTCTGTTTCAGCTCCTATTCCCTACCATTCCCAGGGCAATGAAGCATCACGCCCTGCAACCTCCACTGCGCCTAAACTCAACATTCCAAAGCGCAAGACCCTGACTGCAACGCAGATTGACAACGTCGAGAAGTCTGTAGTGGCGCTAGATGAGGTGCGTCATGTGTCACCGAGTGCGGGTCAAACACCACAAGGGGGATTCGCGTTGCCGGGTTTGACGAATCGGCCGAGTAGCAACACAGGGGCGAAGAGGACAACCCCTTCAACATACGCGCAGAGTGAGGCTTCGAATTCGCCAACGAGCGCAGTGTCTGCACCTGCATATGACGCTGGGTTCCGAAGACCGAGTATCGCAGCAAGTTCAAACACAAGCCGAAGTCCTAGTTTTACCTCGCTCGCTCGTCCAGTCTATCCTGGACTGCCGCAGATTCCCACAATCAGGCAAACGCCAGCCAAGTCGACGAGTCTGCCCAGCCCCAACAACTCGAGCCCCAACTCTGCGGGACCGAGATTGCGCGCACCTAGTGCGGCGCTCCTATCGCGCATGCCGAGCTTTGAGAAGAGTCAGGTCAAGGAGGATGAAGGGTCTCGTGTTGTGGGACGTACGTTGGCGCCCAAGAAGTTGAATTTGAAGAAGCAGTCTGTGGAGGATTTGAGGAGGTTGTATGAAGAGCGGGCAGGGACGGCGACGGCGCTTGTTGAGGCTGCGAAGCAGCGGTAGGTTCTGCTTGTGGGTGGTGGTTGTTTTGGTGGGGAGTGTGAAATCTTGTTGTTGTATCAAAGTTTTCTATTGTTCTCGTGGGCGTGGTGGGTAGCATACATTTTATTGGGATACCCTTTTTAGTATATTAATACAGTATAATTCCTTTGTAATTACTATAAGGTCTATTCCATGTGTCCTGATGATGATGATGATGACATGCTTGCGGAAGCCGACAAAAAAAAAGTGTAAAGATATTCACAACACAGAATACGTTGAGGATCAAGACGGGTCATTTTGCACATGACATTGAAAGTGTATATTCTCTATTCTGATCGTTCCTGTAATTCCTTCTCGATATCTCCATGTCCTCATAACGCATCCATGTCCTCGCCCCTCAATAATCATCCCCCCGACTCAAAATCTCCTTGCAATTCGGCCTCAGCACAAACGTATGCTCGCTCTGCGCCGTCCAACTCCCCTTGACATCGCAGAGCGGCGGATACGCCTCCACGACTCCGGCACTAACCAGATTATTCAGTCCGAGCAGGTATTTATCGTGGCCCAGGCGGTCGAGGTAGCGGCGGCAAAAAGGCAAGGTGCCGAAGTTTTTGGTGATGGAGGAGAGGAGGGTTTTTGCGGAGGAGATGCGGAGGGCTACTTTGGGGGCGTCGGGGCGCAGGGCGTAGTGGGATGTTTCCATCTGTTTGGGGGTTTAGTTTTGGGGAGGTTTTTGGGTAGAGAGTTGGGATTTAGGGGTGGGAAAGGGGAGGAGTATGGGAGAGGAACTTACATCATCGCGAACATAACCTTTACCCGTTGATCCAAAGGTTTCAATGGCAAAAGTCTCCCCCTCTTCCATTTTGGTCTGATCGCCGCCCTTGACAATCGGTACCGTTTTACCGCCATGAATGGTATAATGTCCGATGCTATGCCCGTTCAAGTTGCGGATACATTTTACGGGTAGCATTTTGCCTCCAATCTCCACTTCATAACTCTCCATGACTTCTTGAATCGCAGCACCGATATCACTCATGCGGACGTCGATGCCTGCTTCTTTGATACCTGCGTTGGTTGCTGCTTTGCACGCTTCAACGAGCGGATCGTAGACGGGATCAAATGTCTTTGTAAAGGCGCTGTCGACGATTCGCCCGTTGATGTGCACACCGAAATCAACCTTCATCACATCCTCGTAATTCACCACCATCTTGTTCCCCGCATTGGGTGTGTAATGCGCCGCACAGTGATTTATGCTCAGTCCTGTGGGGAACCCCATACCCGCGATTTGTGCATCGCCCTCCTCGAGCCCCTGATGTCCTGTCAATGCGCGTACAGAGTCCTCGATGCCCTCGGCGATTTCGGTGAGCGTCATGCCTGGCTTGATCCAGTTTGCAGCCCATTGACGGACTTGGCGGTGGATCTCGGCGCCTTTGCGGTAGTCGGTCAAGAAGTCGTTGTTCATGCGGTCGAGATGGCGTTTCTCTTCGTTGGTTGTGCGGTAGCTGTTTTCGTTGATGTATTCGCAGATTTCGCCCTCGGGGTAGGTGTCGTTGGGGAAGAGGTCGGAGATGAGGACGCGTGGGGGAGAGGTTTGTGTCTTGGAGCCTGAGGTGGTGGATGCGCCGGCCTTCTTCTTCTTGCGTGGCTTTCTCTTCTTCTTCTTTTTGGCAGCGCCTTCGGATCCTGCTTCTGCAGCGCCGGGTTCGTCACCTTCGGCGTCATCGTCCGAGTCTTCGGCTTCGGCGGAGGGTTTGGGGTCGGTTTGTGAGGTCCCGTTGGTGGGCTTGGTGGTGGAGTCGTCCACTGTCTGACAGTCAGTTTTCTTCTCTCTGTATGCACCCAGTATGCCATTTCTCCCTGCACTACATACACGTCAAGTTGGCAACATCCTCCTCTATTTTAGCCGCCATATTGCCGTATGTGAAGAAATCGGTGTAGTTGTTCCCACCTGCGCCTTGTGAAATTTCCAAAGGGTCCTCGAGAACGGCCCCGCTAAACGCCGCTGGCTCGAGTCGGCCTTCGGAGGTGCCACACCCCTGCCGCAAGTCGCCAGTCGATGACGTTTTACACCTTCTACGCCAATTCACGACTGCACGAGCGCGAGACCTTCACTGTCCCTTCCTTCCCACACCACACAATCTCCAATGGGCAATGCCACCCCGCCCACCCTTCCTCCTGCGCCACCTGGCAACGCCCTCTAAGCAATGGACATGCCCCTCTTGCGCCACACGCACGCTTCCCCACCTCCCACGCTTACGCCCACGCATGCGCGCTCCCCGGCGGCGCACTCCCGACTATGCCCAAACCTCCTCCTTCCACAGCACACACCCCCTCCGCGGCTCTAATCCACCAACCCACTACGAAACCCTCCAACTTACCCTCTCCGCCTCTGCCGCAGAGATAAAACGCCAATTCTACACATTATCCAAAAAACACCATCCCGACCGCAATCAAAACGATCCAGAAGCGTCAACGCGATTCGTCGCAATAAGCGAGGCATACCACGTCCTCTCTGCACCTGAGAAACGCGCTCAATATGATGCTACGCTCCAGTCTGCACAGCCTTCGTCGTGGGGGGGTCGTAGCACAGGGAGTCCCCGTGGAGAGGGTTATCCGCAGGGGAGTTATAGTTCGGCGTCGTTTGGATCGCGGCCTGCGAGCGGGCTGAATAAGAAGAGGAGTACGTTTAGAGGTCCGCCGCCGAGTTTCTACAAGTCAGGTGGTTATGGCGAGTTTGGCGCGAAGAGGAGCGAGTATGCGTATCAGGCTACGCCAGATGGCAAGGAAGAACGTGCGGGGCAAGAAAGCTACGGCGAGTATGGAGGCTTTGGTCCGGGACAGCAGAGACATGGGAAACAGGTCCCGCATTTCGATGATAAAAGACACAAGGAAACACATGACAATGTGTACGCGCATATTTGGGCTAGGAGAAGGCAGATGCGCAAAACTGTGCGGAGTGACGAGGAGTATGCTAGGGGTGATGTGTTGGTCAATTTCTTGGCGGTGAGTGGAATCATTGGAGTCATAGGCGCGACGGCCAAGATGTTTGGGGATAGACAGGAGGCGCGAGAGCATGCCATGAGGAATGAAGGCGCATGAGATCGCGTCTCGGTCGTGGACACTGAGATGTACCCATATGTGGAGTGTTGATTGACACTGCATCAGCGCGAAGTTTCCAAGATTTCAAAATCGCTTTTCGCAAGAGTGGCTGTCTTTGTTCATACTACAATCGCTCGCCGTCGCAAGTCGAAGATCGCTGCGCTAGAGAACCAAAAGATATCTAAAGGGCACCACCTCCCAACTTTGTTTTCTACAAAATGTTTTCGTCGTGTGCGAAAAATTAGCTTAACCCTCAAAAGTGAAGCTGGTGCCGAGCTTGTGGCCGGCCTCGTTGAGCTTCTGGGTATCGAAAGAGCCGCCAATACCGAAGGTCAATCCGCTGTTGACCTTGGTGTTGTAGGCGAGGGAAGCAATACCGAGGTTGTTGATCTTGGCCTGTTGGCATCTTTAGTACACAGGCTCCTTCGCATATATCATGGCCCAGAACATACCTTGGCGAAAGATGCAGGGTCAAGCTTGTACTTGGCAGCCAACTCGAGACCGACGTTGGAGCCAGACTTTGAGTCCCAGGTAGCGCGGGCACCGGCCTCAACAGCGGGGTTGACACGCTGGTAGTAGGAAGCAGAGAAAACGCTCAGGGAGTTGGTCGCAGTGACGGCGGCGTTGTAGAGAGGGGTGGTGTATCCAACGGCAGCGGAGTACTTGGTGATGGCAGCCTTCTGCACATCGTAACCAACCTCACCACCGACGACGAAGCCTTCGTGGCTGACAACAGCATCAGCAATAGTGCCAATGGCGCCAGCAGCCGAGTAGTCGACGAAAGCGCGGCCGTGGAAGTTGGGCTGCTTGAAGTGGAAGTTGACCTTCTGGCCCTTGTTGCCGGCAGCAGGGTTGAAGTTGGAGAGGACCTCGGCCTTCAAGCCGCTGGCAAAGGTGTCGTTGAGCTCGACCTTGGTGGCCAGGAGGTTGGCAGTGTTCCAGGACTGGGTGATGCTGATGCCTGTGCGCCGTATCGTCAGATACTTGATTCCGAGGCCAGACATTGTAAAGACGCCCGGAGGCTGTGCCATGTGATAGAAGTATGACGAAAGAGAAGGCGTGCAAAGCAATGGTATGGTGAGAGACATGGAACGAGGGGTTATTGAACGAAGGGGTTGTGGAGGAGATTTTGAGTGAACGCGTCTTGAACGAGGGGGTGTTGAAGTTGAAATCGTACCGTTGGAGATGGCCTTCTTGCCCTCGAGCTGTTGTTCGCGAACATAAGCGAGTGCCCCTGTTGCGCTGGTCGCAGAGCACTTACGGAAGACGAGACGGGGCCGTCGTGGGCAGAAGTGCCCTTGGCGGTGAAGTTGACACCGTTGGGGGCCTTCAGCTTGACCTCCAGGGCCGCTGCGCATGTGTCAGTGGAGGGTCCCGTCAGGGCTCAATTGGCGCGTCCGACCTGCGGCAGTGTGGTAGAAGTCCTTGTTGATAAGCTGCGGGGGGGTTGTAGTCAGCAATAGTCCCGATGAAGCTCCAGACGGGGGGCAGATGGTGGGGAGGGCCCAAACATACATCATTGGAGGCCTTTGCAATGTCGCTGAAGGCAGGCGGGGGAAACCTGGGGATGATCTTCTCAACCTTGACGTATTCAGTCATGATGGCGATGTGTATAGAGGAACAATGGTGGTGTGGATGGGAGGGTGAGGCGGTGGTGGTGGTGGTATTAAGCAAAGTTCTGCGCGGCGGGAAAACACCTCACCGCAGCAACACGACGTCGCGGCCAATCGGCGCTAAGGGAGGATCCCGGCTGGGGGGCTGCTGAAGCTCGCCATTTCGTCCACATAACCGGCAACGTGCGCCCTGCATTCATCCTGCGCGCCCTGCATAGACTTCTCCTTTCAGAATTACGTCTTTGTACAGCAGTCGTCGCAGTGCTGAACTGCGGCTTAACGGCACGCGCAATCTGGATGCCCGTCATACTCTGTCGTTCGCCTTGCTATTTGAATGTCCTGACCCCCCTGCGGTGCGCGTACATAGGTACAGTACATAGAGTATGGGATGCTTCGATCAGCAGCGACTATTGCATCATCCGTGGCATCAGTCTCTGAGATGCACCGCCCGTGTGGATCCTGCATCTCTGCAAGTGCTCTTTCGAACGCATTCGCTGTCCAAGCCAGCTGTCACCCGTGAGTTGGCAAGACTTTGGAACTCTGGTCGCTAGAGACACACCAACTTCTTGGGCAGATCGATGAGTGCAACTGTTTCTGCCGACATGCAACCCTCGGTTGTTGCATGAGAAGTTGTATAGTAGAAGACCAAGCATGTCCGGCCGGTGTCGGGCGGGCGTGCACAGTCAGATCAGATCAGCTCCGTACCCCACTAAATTTATTCAAACCGCCGCAGGTGACTCTGACGTTGACTACTCTAGTGCACGCGTCTGGCCCTTTCTTCTCTTCTCTTGTGCCTGGCTGTTCTCCATTGGCATAGTACCCGTCATAGCAGTGTCGATTGAACCCCATCCCTCTCTTTGTTGCATACCATTCTGTTGGGAAAAAAGACACCCGCTCCCCTTGCCATCACCACCCTCCACATCACGACCATGTCTACATTCGGCACCCATTACAGAGTCACCACGTACGTCAGCACCACCGCTTCACACCAAGTGCCCTCTAACCGTCCCTAGCTATGGCGAATCGCATTGCCTCAGCGTGGGCGCCATTATCGATGGCTGCCCGCCAGGCATGGCCCTCACCGAAGCCGACATCCAGCCCCAGATGACGCGCCGACGACCAGGCCAGTCTGCCATTACGACGCCGCGCAACGAGAAGGACCGCGTCGAGATCCAGTCAGGCACAGAATTTGGCATCACACTGGGGACGCCAATTGGCGTGCGGGTGATGAACGAGAACCAGCGCAAGCAGGACTATGGCAACCAGACCATGGACAAGTACCCGCGACCGAGCCACGCGGACTGGACCTATCTCGAAAAGTACGGCGTCAAGGCGAGTTCCGGTGGTGGACGGAGTAGCGCAAGAGAGACCATCGGTAGGCGACACATGCCCACGCTTCAAAAACTGGCAACAACTGACAAAGGACAGGACGTGTGGCCGCCGGCGCAATCGCAGAGAAGTACCTCCGCGAAGCCTATGGTATCGAAATCGTCGCATTCACAAACTCGATTGGCAACGAGTTCCTCTTCCCACCCACACCCGAACACCCCACCGCCTCCACAAACCCCGAATATCTCAAGCTCATCGACTCAATCACGCGCGACAAGGTCGACGAGTTCCTGCCAGTGCGCTGTCCGAACGAAGAGGTGACACGGCGCATGGAAGACTTGGTCGCAAAGTACAGGGATGCGCAGGACAGCATAGGAGGCACGGTTACATGCGTGATAAGAAACTGCCCGACAGGACTAGGTGAGCCATGCTTCGACAAGCTCGAGGCCAAGTTGGCGCACGCCATGCTCTCTGTTCCCGCGACAAAGGGCTTTGAGATTGGCTCAGGGTTCGGTGGTGCCCAACTGCCCGGTTCCATCCACAACGATGCCTTTATCAAGGCCCCTGCTGTGCCCGCAGGCCAGAACCCCTCGTCCAACGTCCCTCGCCCCCGTCTCACAACCAAGACGAACAACTCGGGCGGCATCCAGGGCGGCATCACCAACGGAGCGCCGATCTACTTCAATGTGGCCTTCAAGCCTGCAGCTACCATTGGCCAGGCTCAGACTACCGTGACGTACGACCAGGTGGACGGGGTGCTGGAGGCGAAGGGCAGGCACGACCCATGCGTTGTCCCTCGTGCTGTGCCCATTGTCGAGATGATGGCTGCATTGGTAATCATGGATGCAGTACTCGCACAGCAGGCGAGACAAGGAGCGAGGAGCTTGCTGCCTCCGCTCAAGGGAGTGGACCCTGTCAATGGTGTTGTGCACCAGAGTAAGTAGGATGCAAGCTCTAGCGCCGTCGCCAAAGTCGGAATTTGGCAAGTGGTGTCCTTGAACGTCAACAACAACACCACCACCCACCATACCATTAAGACAGTAACAAAGAAAGTCGGAGAGCACATAGTAAGCGTTCTCTGGTCTAAACACGTAAGGAAAGGCTTAAATCTTGGAAATAGAGGATAGAGCGTCGTGGGTGATGTCAAAGGCGAGCCATGTTCGACGTGGCTACACCGGGTGACCGGCTGGATGGGAGGCAAAAATACTATGAATCATGACACCGTACTCTGCTCTAGACACGGAAGCCCTCTGCTTGACCCAGTGAATCGTTACGAGCAATGCCTCGATGAGAAGCGGGCATGATTCGCCTGGGGGTAGAGTAGCGTCGCCTGAAGTCGGCAGAGCCTTGGAAGTCAGACCCTGACCTGCCTGCCTGCCTGCCTGCCTGCAAGCCATTGTTCCCAGGTTCAGTGGACGAGTCTAAGACTAGACTACGCGCGCGTTCCCGTGTATGCACAGCGCTGGGGGCGTCTGCAGATGCATGTCGGAGAGGGGTCCCGCAGCCGCTGAGCTGTGCAGTGGATGCCATTCGCACCCAAATTCGTGGATTTCTCTGCTCATCTTGACGCAAGGAGGCGTACGAGGTGCACAGCGACGCTATACTGCAACTGTTCGGCGTGCTGGGCCGATGCCACTCGCACCCTCAGCTCATCACGGTGCAGTGTGGACGCCGCGCCCGCTGAACTGCCACACTCTGCCACACCCTGCCTCCACCCTGCCTCGCCCTGCCTCAGCCTGCCACACTCTTGGTAACGGCGGTCAAACGATTGCCCTATCGGCCCTTCCCGACTCCAGCTTAAGAAAAGTCGCTTGAGACGTGGCCGGGCAGCCCAGACGTCCCTCCTTCTCTGCCGCACCCATCTCTGTCACGACCAACCTGCATCGCTGGATATCGTGTCCCTCCATGTTTCGACGAACCCTCATCGAAACCGAAGACGTGCTCCCGTCTTCAATAGGCATGATATTCGGGCGATCGGCTGGGTTCGCCAGGCCGACGGAGAAGACGCTAGCCGATCAACGTCATTGAGCGTGAGGGCATTGTGCTCTAGAGTAGACCTGACTGGAGGAGCTGCTGGCTGTGGCACTGGGGCATGCTCCGACCAAATGGCAGCAAGGCACCGCGAGTATCCTTCCGGCCCGGTTACACGCTGCAGGGCACGTCTGGCACTCTTGGGCGGGAGAGCAAGAGTCCAAGCACTGGTTGGCCGCGCGGGGCCCGGGCAGGAGCATGGCATTGTGGCTCCTCGATGCGAATTGCCCATGTGGGCGGCCATCCTGATGCTAATTGTCCATGGCACCACTTTCGCCTCCACACCCAGAGCACTGGCACTGGCCCTTCTAGGTCGCATTCGCGTCTCCCCTCAGCCCAATCGCACCACCCTGTCACGGCCGCACTCGAGCCTCCCTTCGCCACACTGCCCGTGCCGGCATGCCTCTGGGCCTGCCGACCCAAATCACTCAGCTCCAGTGGACGCATTCAAGGCTGCGACAGGCCTTGGTCCAACGTGGCAGTAGCCGAGTCCGATTCTGCATGCCGCTTCTTTGGAACAGTGGCTAAATCCACCAGGACGCCCTCCCACCCTCTCGGAGCATGTCAAGATCTTAATCCTCCCCGGAGCCTTGCATCTCTTTTCGTTTCTTTGCAGCTGATATCAAGTCATGGCCCGCGGCGCGACGTCCTCCTCGAGCAGAGACGACCAAGGCAACACCCAGCCCAAGGGAGACAAGGCGCCCAAGCGACGCTGTGTGCAGTCTGCCTGCGTTCCCTGCCGCAAACGCAAGTCCAAAGTGAGTTGCTCTCAGATTACTTGACTTGCCAGTGTGGACGAGGGCCTGATGTTGCAAATTCGCACCCGCGGACCAAGTGCGCACGCAGCGAGTCCAGGGGCTGCCCCATAATGGCCTGACAGACCCGGCCGGCTGCTGACACCTCGTCTTCAGTGTGACGGCGGCACGCCTGTATGCGCAACGTGCACTGCCGTCTACAAGACGCCATGTCACTACGATGCTGAGGCCGAAAGTCGCCGCTCCAAGTCAGGGCCTTCCAACTCATCCACGACAGGCACGAAACGCGAGGCGTCCGATGTCATCGCTTCCCATTCTACTTCTCAGGATGCCTTCAATGCCGAATTCATCATCAGCTCTTTGAGAAAGCTCCCGGAAGAACACGTACACGACTTTGTGCAGCACATCCGCAAAGACCCCAAAGCTGAGATTGCTACCCTTGCAGAAACATGGCACAAGACGGTGACGCTGAATCCCAGCACGCCTCTGGAGCTGCCCAGCCTGGAATCCGACCTGAGCCTGCTCCTTGGGAAGCCAGCAGTGACCTTGACAGGCGAGAGTCGTCACTTTGGCCATTCAGCTAACCTTGGGCTGGTCCCAGAGGACGAAAACTTCATTGGCGGACGAGCACGTTCGAACAGTGCTCTTCCTGAGCGACAAGGAACAACATGGACGAATGTGACCCACGATCTCGAATTCGTCAAGGAACTGTTCAACTTGTACTTCACGTGGAGCCACTCATTCTATGTAATCTTCAGTCGTGAGTGCTTCTACAAAGACTTTGAATCTGGACGCGACAAGTACTGCTCTCCGCTACTGGTCAACGCGATATGCGCTTACGCGTGCCATTTGACGGACAACCCAGCAGGACGGACAGATCCAAACAACTTCCGCACGGCAGGCGACCACTTCTTCACGGAAGCCAAACGACTTCTTTATGAGGATGATGAGACCCCGAGCCTCACAACTACGCAAGCGCTGTGTATCATGGCAATGCGCGAACCAAGCACTGGCAGAGATAGTACAGGTTTCCGGTACATGGGCCGGTGTATACGCATGTGTGTGGAGCTCGGCTTGCACTTGAACAACAATGCGAGCCCTACGCTGAATCTGACGGCGAGCGAAGTCGAAGTCCGGAAAGTGACGTTTTGGGGCTGCTTCACCATGGACACGTACGTTGGGCGCCTTTGTTCACGACGAGCGGCTTGCTAAACATCACACAGTGTTTATTCCGTCTGCATTGGGCGTATCTCGCAACTCCCTCGAGCGGCAATCACTCTTGACAAACCCATCCTGGAAGAGACGGCGAGCCCCCCAGATGAATCCAAAGGAGCATTGCGGATGCCACCCCGTGGCATCACCACACGCATGTTCTTGCAGGAGTTCGCCACCCTTTCGGAACTGATCAACGACAACAACTTCATGTACTTCGCGCCGAGGGAACGTCTTACCAGCAGCAAACTCCAGAACTGTTACGAGAGATATCAGGCGTGGTACAGGCAGCTACCAGCTGCGCTGAGTCTAGAGGGGAAAGGACAGCCCGAGCCTCATGTTTTAGTACTACAGTACGTCATTCACGCTTACTACCGCCTTGTGGACATCA
Organism: Plenodomus tracheiphilus IPT5; assembly: GCA_010093695.1. Lineage (NCBI taxonomy): Eukaryota > Fungi > Ascomycota > Dothideomycetes > Pleosporales > Leptosphaeriaceae > Plenodomus > Plenodomus tracheiphilus. The sequence goes on from MU006336.1 coordinate 163,605, forward strand.
GCTAACGCCTAAAATCAGTATGCTCTATTTCACAATGATTGTGCATCTATTTCGTCCAATGTTGAAAGTTAATCTGATTCATTCCGAAGTTCGACCCCGCGATATCTGCATCGACGCCGCCAACACCGTATCAAGAATCGTCAAAATGTACCGCTCCTTTTACGATTTCCGCCTTGCCCACCTTACAATTCCGCACATTTTGTTATCTGTCTGCGTAGTACACCTGTTGTATTCCAAGGACAATGGACTATCGCGCCAGAATCTCGTCGATGGGCTCAAGGGGCTGGAAGACATACACGAGTGTCATTACTTCGGGGCCAGAAGCTTTCGCATCATCCACAGTTTGTCTCGACAATGGGATTTGCCATTTCCTGAAGAACTCATGAACTCGAAGCTGCTTCTGCGGTATGCCTCGGGATCTCGAGGCATCAATAGCTCTCCCGCCGATCCCCTCTTCAATCCTGCAAAAACCATGTCAGCCAACAACAGCCACCTAAACACAAACATGCCTTACTCCCCCAACGGACATTCCGGTCGGCGCGAGTCGCTCACCATGTTCGGCCAACAGAGCCGTCTCTCCCTTGCCACCCATCCCGGCCCCTCGCGACCCAGCAGCGTAGTATCAAGCGCACGTCTCCAGTCGCCAGTTGTGGACCATACCCCCATGCAAACTTACAGTACCGGCCTCCCGCTAACCTCATACCCATACTCGCAACCCATGTCGGCAACATCCACAACCAACGTACCTACACCCTCCACCACGTCTCCTGTGAGCTCCACCGCTGACTCCCTCTTCTGGACACCCATCCCTGGCATGCCAGGGCCCATCCTTCCGCGGAACAATTACACACAGATCAGCCCGATGGGGTTGGATTCTGTATTGGAAAGTTCAGACATGGGCAAACGGTTGCACCGTGATGGATTCAAAATCAATGAGGATTGGCGGTCTAGTCATGTGGATGAGTTCAACACAGGGCCAGGGGGCAGTGTGTATGGTGCTGCGGGGCAAGGGCAAGGCAATGGCTTTGTGCATCGCAGTAATTATAGTCAGCCGAGTGAGGGGGTCGTGGGGTACCAGCCCGGTGGTCAGAATGATGGGGGCGATTATGTGTCTGGGTGGTGGCAGGGTGCTAATGGGGGGAGTGGCGGGATGAGCTGACACGAAGTGTTTGCAAAGAGAACACAGTGGGCGTGAGGGCCTGTTTTTTTTTTCTTCTTCTCTCTTCTAAAGGCCGAAAAATGTACACATACCCATGATTTCTGCCTCATGTTTCTTACCAGTCAATGCATGCATTGGCTTATGCAGAGGGCAGAGAGTAGACTAGTCTGGTTGAAGCGAAGAAAGATGTGAAGGAAGATTACTAGAGGTGGGACCGTATGTGTACGAGACGACATTGCTGCAAGGAGGAAAGTTTGTCGTTACTAGATGACGCTGAAGAAGTAGAAGAGTTTGAGCTTTTACGCCCATGGGTAGGAAGGTCAGTCTAAGATACGCCACTCTGAATCAAAGAAATTTTTTGTCGCGTGCTACTGACGATCCCTGGTTGTCTATAGACAGCCTCGTTTGGCTTTCAAGCCTGTTCTCAATCGAGATGCAGCTCACCCTCCCTATCCGCATAGGGGTAATATTTCTGCGTCTCAGTCCACAGCGTTTCTTCATCCATTTGACTAGCGTCCAGACCTGCGATGACATCCTTGTCCTCAGCCAACACCTCCAACCCGGGCACACAGTCAATCAGCGCATACAAGACATAACTCCCCGCAAAACTCCACACAAACCCAACCCCAGCCTCTACGAGCTGAATCCCCAGTTGTCTTGTGTTTCCATCGAACACGACACCCCCGCTAATCTCCGTAACGCCATCGTACCCTGCAACCGAGGCGCGAGCGAACAAGCCCGTAGACATGGTGGCTAACATACCACCCAAACAATGCGTAGCAAACGTATCACCATGATCGACCCAGCGCCAGCGCCTTGCCAAACTCGAGAACTTGATGCGCAGAGTCTGTCTGCAAAACAAGGCTCCTGCGACACCGAAGCAAAAAGCAGTGGGCAGATCGACGAAGCCTGCCGAAGGGGTAATCATAATGAGTCCTGAGATTGCGCCCATGAAGCAGGAATCCAGACTCCAACGCCTAGTTTCAACATAGGTATATGTCATCCATGTCATGGCGCCCGCAGCAGCACAGAGGTTAGTAACGCACATTGCCATTACAGATTTGAAGTTGAAAGCTAGCGTTGTGCCGGCGTCAAAGGCGAGCCAGGAACCCCAAATTCCAATCATGGCGAGGAGTTGGCAGAGGGAGTTTACGGGACGGTGGATGACGAGGTGGCTTGGGGTTCGGGTGGGGGATTTGCGGGAGCGGAAGAGTGGGTAGGATAGGTAGGTGCTGAGGGCTGTGGCTGTGGCGCCCGAGTTTATGTGGACGGGGGTTCCGCCCGCGAAGTCGAGGACGCCGAGGTTTTGGAGGAAGCCGCCGCCCCAGACCATGTGGGCTAGAGGGTCGTAGATGAATGTTGACCATAGCTGGAGAGGGTGTTAGTCTGGATTGTCTAGGCTTGGGGGGGAGGAGGGGCGGGGTTAGGGTGATCAGAAAGGCTTAACCTAGACCTAGAGGTTCATAACGCCTGAGAAGTCAAGGGACTCACAAAGATAAATGGTATGAGCGGTAGCAAACGCCCCCGTTCACAGGCTCCTCCTACAGCGATGGCGCAAACGGTCGCTTGAAATATGAGTTGGAAGAAACTGAAGAGGACGGCGGGGATGGTGCCAACTGGCTCAGCGAGGACGTTACGGTGGAAAGCGTATTTGAAGTCGCCAAAGATTGCTCCGCCCTCGCCATAAGCTAGAGTGTAGCCAACTAAAAACCACTGGATTGAGCAGACGATGACTGCGAGGATGGCGGGCATGACGGCTGCGAGGGAGTTGGAGCGTGTGGTGTAACCTGAGTAGGCTATTCCTACTGCGGGGATGATGCTCCAGCCTTTGTATCAACTCGTCATTATGTAGGGAGGATGATGATGTCGAGGATACTTACAGAAGACGCAGCACACTAGAACGAAGAGGGTGTCAATGCGGTCGCATGCTTCCCATGCTTTCAGTACGTCTACTGGGAGGCCCATCGTGCTGTGCTACAAATCAGAGTACTCTTGGTAAATGCTTGTCCACTCTTGTCTTGCTCGGTGAGTGATCGATGTGAAGACACTTGAGCAAGGAACACAATGTCGAGACGGGCAGGGTTTATACCGGCTCAGGTACAGACGAGCCACCTCGGCTGTATTCGCAAGAGTGGAATTCAGCTCCTCTTTCGAGTATGCCCAGAGATGAGGCGTCTAATGCGCCCCGTAGGCCCATCGCACGTCGAGTGGGATTGGTTGGGGGCATGCTGATCTCGCGCGATAAGATAAGGTATGGCTCCAAGCTGATCGTCACACAGGTCGGCTGGCAGGAAGATAGGTGCAGTGACCGATGGACATCACGTCGCTTCAGCACTGTGCATTTGTGCGTTTGAGCTGCTGTACTTTTGCTTATCGTGTGCAGTGAGTGAGCAATGATGATGTTGTTCTAGAACGACTGGACCCTTGCCCCACCAGTTCGCGCTAAGCGCACAACAACACCAGGTTAAAGATCTGTACACGTCTTAATCACCTATCCCCCAAAAATATCAATGTCCGATAGCGAAGAAAACGATGTCTTTGGGGTCAGTCAGGATCTGGTTCCGCCAGCGCCCATCAAATCTGCTGGCGTGTCTGAGATAGACTTCGATAGCCTTTTATCGCCGCCCCTCAAGCTACACGAAGACCTTCGAAATGGGTGCGGCGGTATGCTTTGGCCAGCAGGGATGGTACTTGGCAAATACATGCTCCAAAAGCACCAAAGTGATCTCGCCGATAAAACAATATTAGAACTAGGTGCTGGTGGTGGGCTCGTTGGCCTTACTGTAGCGCTTGGTTGCAGATTCCAAGGCAGGCTTCACATTACAGACCAGGAACCGATGTTCGATCTCATGAAGCGGAATATCGACCTCAACGGACTCAACTCGCGAGTTGTGGCATCAATATACGACTGGGGTACCCCGACGCCATCGCACCTCCCTCGTCATCCGGATGTTATCCTCGCTGCAGAGTGCGTGTATTTTGAGCCGGCATTTCCGCTTCTGCAGCAGACCTTGAAAGACTTGATCGGCGAAAAAACAGTCTGCTACTTCTGCTTCAAGAGGAGAAGGCGTGCGGATCTAACGTTCATGAAGACGGCGCGAAAGATGTTCCACGTAGAGGAGGTTACCGATGACCCGGATAAGGACATTTGGTCAAGAGAGAAACTCTTCTTGTAAGCCGTCATCATATTCACAGTACAGCATCTAACTTATACAGATACAAAATAACAAAGAAACGATGAAGGGTTAAGGCTGTAGTTCGTGATCTACCAACGGACTGGGAGCGAATACTTGGTTTGACAGCAAGACCCTGCATACTCACCCAAACTTTTGCACAGGACCGTCCCGACACGATCTGTCCTTTCCTGAAAAAATCAATATTCTCAGAGCGCCAAACAATGGCTGTCCTCAGTCAACATCTTGCGAAAGTTTATACATATCCTTGCTACATTCTTCTTTTACATCTCTCTGTTCGCGTCTCAGTGCCCAACTACAAAAGTCACTAACGTTTGTCTCGCCAGTTTTTTTCTTTTGCAAATCCAAAGCCCCAACTAATAGTGATCCGACCTTGAGGCTGTCCATTGCACGATTCTACTCATATTGTCTTCAGTAAGCGCAGTGTCAACCCCGTTCGTCGAACATCACAGGATGCCTCTCCCTCCCACAGATATGGATTATAATTATCTTCACTTGTTTCGAGGGGAAAGTGTCTTGTCCCCAGTCGTGCCCCTTGATCAACGCGAAAAGCGTCCAGCAGTCGTCCATCTAGGACAACTTCATGATGATAGAACAGATATTCTCGACAACCGTGTCCACAGGCTATTTGAAAAAGGTAGGTGGCCTGGCCTCGCCCCAGGGCAATACGAATTGCTGGTGCCCTCATTGAGGATCGCCTCGCTTCTGATTCAGCAACCATCCATTTTGAAATGGTTCGAGCGCACGATATGTGGACCAATATATAAACACACCAGCAGAGGCTGGACCTTGGGACCAGTATCCGATCAGGCACAGACCAGGGTCGCACACAAGATGATAACATCCTTATTTGACAGCATTCTTCCAAGCATGTTGTCGTTCGATTTCAATAACCTCAAATCGCACGGAGAGCTTTCTGATGGAATGGCCTTCGCATCAGAACATGCCTACAACGTCTATCTCGCAACACAAACACAGTATCCGTCGCAGTTTCACAAACCCTGGATCGTATTGCATTCACATCACATATACGCTCTCCATCTTCTACAGCTCTATGGAAAACAAGACGAGCGAGAAAACGCGCAGCTGAGGATTGCCATCGTGTTGTGCCATGAGCTGGCACATATTGTGTGGATTTTTCGCGCTGGAGGCTCTTGCATGGTTTTGTTAGTCCATCTACCATTTTCCCATCTCGACAATATCCGCTAATTGCTCTTAGTGCGGACGGTAGCTCTCTCAAAGAACCTCTACATTGCCCGAATGACTGTGAGGCGGAGTTGGGATATTCATGGGAAAATCATGTATTTGGAGGCGCGATTTGGGCAATCGATCATCCGGGTATCTTTATAGCTTACTACGAAGATAACGTGATGCTGGTAAACCAGAAGAGTATCAGAAGACGCGTTGTGGTCCCGAACTGGTGGATACACATGTAGTTCCGGAAGTCGACTTGGGACAACTTCGAAGAGTTGTATACGACACACCAGCTACGGCTGCCTGGTGTAACAGAAAGTGATTTCAACTTTCAAGCGGAGGACCCAAACAAACCTTCGCTCTGGACGCTGTACAAGAAAGGTGTCAAACAGCAAGATTGCACAATGTCGGAAAATCCGCCATTCATTGTGTGGACAAATGTTAGGCCTAGACTCGAGCGTCTCAGGCTTGCGAACACACACATATACGCAAATGCGATACAAAACAGCGATGAGCCGCGAGAGGGAAGTACCCAAGCTGTTGTCTCGAGCTCAGCTACTATCAGCGCTGGTATGATGGAACTCAGCGTAATCATCACAAGTCTGGCGAGCACGGCTTCCCAATCCACACATGAGCACTCTGGGAAACGGGCAGATTCGCCGATGGCCCTCGATGTTGAGACGCTGTCCCTGGATGCATCAGAACCTTCTACCGGTTAGCATCTGCAGTACAGCGAGGCCATCGCAGTTAGAGTGCAGCAAATGCGTCGACCATCAAGTAGGGTCACTTGCTTACTCTATCAACGACACTGCTACGTTGCAGACCATGGAAATCAACGAACAGTTACCATTATCTTGATCCTCACTTGACGATTACGCATCCCTTCCAGACACCTTTTCACAACCCCCTTTCCTCACACTGGTCTTTCAGTTCGGTACATCACCCACCGACGTAACACAGTCTCAACCCTCTACCGACCACAGTCCGGATTCCCAGAGACAAGCACGCATAAGTGCCTTCACGAAGCTTAGCCAACATACCCACCTATCCGCGCCTCCTCCGCTATGCTTGCGCATCCCGCCAAGACACAGCCCACGCCCCTCCTCGACCAACCACCCACCACAAAAGCAAGGGGCATCCTCACACGACGCATAATCACCCAGCCATTGATTGGGAGAGCATCCACTTCAGCCAGACCACCCAGGGCTAAACTTTCAGCCGCAACCACGCCTTGCCGTTTTTGGTTACATTGCCAAGTCTGGCCTACGTATGCAAGTGTGTGAATTTGCATGTCGACGTCGGCTAGACGCGTGGATGTTGGATGGGGCGGAGGCATCTGATGCAGAGGAATGGGACTAGGATTGCCGTTCTCGATGTTGTGCGTAGTACTGGGGATAGGGGATTGGGTTGGCTGGATGACTTACGTATGATGGTGATTTGGTGAGAGTTGGGGTGTGATGAAGTGATGGGGCTTGAAACGGAACGGGATGGCGAGAGGAGTGGTCTGTGATCTTTTACGACTAGGTGCGGATGGGGGGTAGATTGTTTAGACGGTGAAGTACGTTTTGTCAAGTATTGTTCGCCTTCAGACTTCCAGTGAACCGAGATACCATAGGGCTAGATACCATACACCCCATCATACGTCTAAAGTGTACTCCTAATAGACACGCTATCCATCAAAAATTCGCAAACTCATCCTCCCTTCATCAACTTCCCTAGACCTTGCTTCCAGGTGCATGCAAAATTCCCCAGTCCGCCAAGCCGGACAGCTAGCGCCTTGCGTATGCTTGTGACGACCAAGTACATTGTTATGCGCTTGAGAAGACATGCCAAAAGTACCAGGATCATATTCTCAGCCTCGCGGCGCGTGCACGCTTGTCAAAAAGTGTTGACGAGGCCTTTGATGGGTGAGTTAATATAAAGACCATGCCGTCGTAAATGAGATAGGCCTCACCACACTGCCAACTTTCTTTACCTCACTCCTGCAGAGTATACTTCAAATCTAGTTCAATAGATCTGGCAAGTCCAATTAATCGCCAACAACAACAGCAACAATGAAGTTTTCCACCGTACTCAGTGCAGCACTACTCGCTCACCACTCCTTTGCCCACCCTGGCCAGAGCGCCGCGGAAAACGCAAAAGAAGTAGCAGAACGACGAGACTATCTCGCGAATAACAAGCGCTCGCTGTCTCACTGTGCGGATAAGCTCAAGGCGCGTGGGAACGATATGGCCATGCATGCGCGTCGTAGCGCTGCAGTTGAGAAGCTCAGGGCGAAGAGGGAAATTGGTCAAGGTACGTTACCATACATTGGGCACTCCTCAACATGTCCAATTCACAAATCCAGTCATGGAGAGTGAACAATTTACTTCCTTACCGCAAGAAACTGACGGAGACATCAAATGAACAGAAAACCCCTACCTCCGCATCCGCGATCTCGATACCGTCCTCGCAACATCCCACGCCTCCAACCAGACCGACATCACTAGCACCGATACTGACCCCTCCATTCTCTTCGCCAGCAACAACTCCTGCATCCTGACACCTGAAGTAACCCAAGGACCCTACTACGTCTCCGGCGAACTCGTACGCTCCGACATCACCGAGAGCGGCCAGGGCGTCCCACTCACCCTCGACATCCAAATCATCGACGTCAACACGTGTGAGCCAGTGCCCCAGGCTTTCCTCGAAATCTGGCACTGCAATGCAACGGGTGTGTATTCTGGTGTTGTGGCGAACGGGAACGGGGATAGTAGTGATGAGACGAATTTGGACAAGACGTTTTTGAGGGGGATTCAGAGGTCCGATGAGGACGGGGTGGTGAGGTTTGAGACGTTGTTTCCTGGGCATTATACTGGGCGTGCTGTGAGCTTCTCCCCCATTTCCCCATTCATTTTCTTGAGCGATGGAGCTGACGAGGAGGGTGGGTCAGACACATATCCACGTCCTTTCTCACTCCAATGCGACTGTAAACTCCAACCAGACAATCTCTGGTGGCAGCGTTACACACGTTGGTCAAATGTTCTTCGACCAAGATCTTATCACGCAAATCGACACCGTCGAGCCCTACGCCAGCAACACGCAGGAACTCACCGCCAACGCCGACGACAGCATTCTCGGCGAGGAGGCCGCGGACGTCGATCCCTTGATCGAGTATATTCTCCTTGGCGATGATGTCTCCGAGGGAGTCTTTGGTTGGTTGGCATTTGGCATGGATACATCGAATGCGTTTAACATTACACCGGCTGCATACATGACTGCGGATGGGGGCGTTGAAAATGAGAATGCTGGTATGGGTGGTGGTGCTGGTGGTCCTCCGTCTGGCAACGGCGGCGGTCCGAATGGTACTATGAATGGTACTATGCCTTCTGGGGTAGCGTCTGGTACGGGCGCGATTGCGTCGACCTTGAGTACTTCTACAGTGCTGACTGTCTCGTCTTCTGCTGCTCGTAAGATTACCCTGATCCCTTGTGGGATGTTTACCTCTTCTTGTCGTGTCTAACGATCCCCAGGGCGCAAGCGATCGATGTTCGAGTGGTGAAACTAGCGAGCGTGTTCAGGCGAAGGGACGGTGACCACAGGCTCATGGGCAGGCAACTTCCGGTATATCAGAAGTAGACTGACCAATCCATCTTCTTTGGCACGAGCTAGGCCCAGTGCAAACGCTCGCAGCCACGTCATCCTGCGCGCACACAAACCAACAAACCAATACAAATCGCCTATATAAAGTTTACCATTTAGCAATATCTCAAGACAACACACAGAAATAAGTGCAAAGGCTGCGTGGCGTATAGGAGTGGTGTCATTCTCCACCAGGATCAACCACAAGTAATGTGAAGTCTTACCTTATTTATTTATTTTGGTTTTGCTTATGTCCTGGGTTTGAGACTGGTAGTTGGAAGGAAAAGATGGGATGGTGTTCTCATGAATATTTATGTTGTGGATGTAGGGCAAGCAGGTTGCTTACGCACATGCAAACAAACCCACCCGCTCAGTATCAACCCGCGCCTTTTTAGAACTTGAATTCACTAACATTATCTAACAAGTCTTGTTTGTGAATGCAGTCTATGCGGAGCATTGAAGCTTCCGACAAGTATCGATCGTCTCAGAGCCTGGCTAGACAACAAGTCAGCAAAGAGCAAAATAAACGGCGCACCTGATACCAGCGATCACAGAGTTTGGCAATTTACCTGTAGTACATCTTTAAGTTCTTACACCTTTCTCTCCGTCAATTGGGAAGCTGACGCCGTTCTCTGTCCGCCCCGTCCGGAACCTCGGTGCAGTCTACGCCACAATCTCTTGAAACCTCTCCTCCAGAATCTGACCCTGTACATCCCCCCAGAACCCCATCGGCCCTCAAAACATCGCATGAACATTGTCTTCAAGTAGACCCCAATATCCCCTCACCCCTCAAGCTCCCTCAACCCCTCAACCAACCTCCCAAACCCCTTCACCCTCGCATCCCCCTTCCTCCCATGTGTATCCTCTTCCTTCTCCTTCCCCGTGTCCACCCCATTACCACCCTCCATCTCCTCATCCAACTGCCGACCCACAACCTCCCGATCCAAAACCCGCCTCGCATCCTCCAACCCCCCAATATCCCTCACCTGCTCAAACCCCATGTCCCTCAACGTCTTGAGCGCAATCCCGCTCCGCCGCCCAGAGCGACAGTACAATGTAATATCATCGGTTTTTTGGACGTGGATGCCGCGCGCGGCATGGATAATGGGGGCGAGTTGCGCAATGGATTGGTATTCGATGTTGAGGGTGGGGCAGAGGTCGCTGGTTAGATGGCCGGTGGAGAACTCGGTGGGGGTGCGGACGTCGATTAGGTGGTGTTGTCGTTGTGGTGGTGGGGAGTGGGACATTTTTGAGGGGTGGTGGTGGCGGTGCTTGTGAAGGAGGAGGAGGAGGAGGAGGAGGAGGAGGTTTATGTGTGTGCGTGACGAAGGTGCAATGTTGGTCAAGGTTGCTTGGTGGCGACGCTGGCGGGGTTGAGGAGGGGCAGGTACCGCGGTACCGCGGGGTCGATGGGCAATGACATGAAGCCGCGACCGATGGACTGCCGAGCTTTGAACATATACAATCAGACTAGGGACTTAGATGCGGACGTTTGAATGCATATATTTTGTCGTGCTTCCAGAACGTCGTCCATTTGTAGGATTCATTTTTTGTAGAAGCCCCCCTGGATGGAGCCCTGTCCTACTGGACGCTGAAGGCTACGAGCCAACATTGTCTTGCTGCTGAGGGATTGATTCAAGATTCAAGATGTTCACTGACAGGAGACAGAGTAGTTTTGCTCAATGGGACTTTAATTCACAAAGCTTGAGATTCTGGTATCCCTCGCCATGCACATTTGCATGCTATTTCAATGTACAATAAAGGAACACTTTTTCCTTTCCACCATCTTTGTGATGATTTTTGATTGCTGTCCACAGCAGTGCACGCTAACCACAATGGCAGCCAATTTCCATCTAACATGAACGCCAGCATGCTCCGGCCTGAAGCCGATATTGAAATTTCCCTTGAATACAATGTGAATAGGAGATACTGGGATGCTCTATGGCCGCCCTGGTATATACCGCCCAGAAAAGGAAATCGCTCAGGTGGTATAAAGCAAACAAAAACAGTGACCGTTGGTATCATGAGTGTCTGAGACGTGACAAAAAGGAACAAATGCAATAAAAACACAAACATTATATATGTCCATGGCTAAATGCCTTTGATGATATGTGAAAGTCCGGGCTGCCATAGGCGTTCAAAGAGAAGGGGGCGTATTGAAGCGTGGTGAGACTTCTGTCCCTTATCAATTCCTCAGGTTGTGTGTCGAGAAGTTGAAGTTAAGGAAGTCGAACTTGTCTTTGGAGGTGGTGCGACTCTCTGCACTGAAGGTACTCTGGGCGCTGTTGTCGATGGATGGAGAACCTCGTGTGGAGTGTTGAGGTTCTCTGGGTTCAAGAAGCAGAGATCGACGGTAATAACTAGTAACGTTGGCCTGGTCGCTGGATCGGACCCGCTGGATTTGCGCTTCCATCCAGTCTTGCATCTCAGGAATGGCAGCCAGGCGGTATGGCACTTGGAAAGACTGTAGTTGACCGATGATTTTGGCGGTCTTCATGTGCTTGTCGAAGTTGATGACTGATACACTCTCGCGGCCAGACTCTCCCGGGAGCTGACGTGTGGTGCCATTTCCCACATCGATGAAGGTCAAGTCCGTCAGATAGATACCTACGAAAGGAATGCATGGAGCGACGTGGTTGTGTAGCCGCTGGCGGAGGACGGCGTAGTTTCGTCCGACGTCGGTAATGGCTTTCAGCTCTTCCAACCGGAGCTTGGTTTTCGCAGAAACGAGCTCCCACGTTCTCTTCAAGCGCATCACCATGGAAGAGTTGAGTGAACAGATGATGGCCATGAGCGAGTCGTAGTTGTGTAGCTCCAGACACTTCCCCGCAACCTTGACCCACTGCTTGATGATGACGGCGCGCTTCTTTGCGTCCTCAAGCTGGAGGATAGTGTCTGCCACGAGATTGGCAAGATCTGTCGACAGAGTCGACATCGCCTTGACATTGTGTGCCTTGGAGTCGCACTTCTTGGTCCATTCCAGAGCGAGCAGTTCTTCCGGTTGAATAGCACAGAACAGTCGCGATTCTATGATGGTGAATTGGCGTGCTAGTTCGAGAGGATCAAAGTCTAGAATGCTGCACTGCGTCTTGCCTTCTTTGCTGGCTCGTAGAGCATTGAGTTGGCTCTTCGTGATAGTCGAAGACGGGACATTGTTATCGGCAGAAGTGAAGACTGAATGAGAGATTCCTGTTTTGCCGATTGAAGACACCAGACGAGGGACAATAGCGCCGGCGCGCACTTCGGTAACTTTGGAGGTGAGCTCGGCGAGGCGTTTGCCCGCAGCTGGCATAGCAGTCCGCAACTTTCCAGTAGCGAATGATAGTATGAGACCCAAGGCTGCAGCGTCGCTCTCACCCGACCAGTGACTTTCGAGCCAACCTTTGAAAACATTGTAGACCCGGAGGCGAACAGGAACGCCCACGGATTGACTATCGCCAATGTAGTCGAATCGGTCGATCAAGGTCTGTGCAAGTTCAATGGGGGTAGTGAAGAGGCGAAAGGTGAGATAGAAAGCGGTAACAAAGACAGCGTCCGGCGTGGACTCGTAGGTGGTGAGCTGCTCAACAAGGGCAGGTAAGGAGCCCCCGGAGATTTGACCTTCTTTGTTGTAGACGAGCTCGTGCACATAGGTCGTCTCAAGCAAGTGCTCTTCGCCGGCTGCGATATCTTCGCTTGCCATGGACCGAAGCTCAGATGAACTGCCAAAGCTACTCATCAAGGTCTGCGAACTCTCTTTCTTGGTTGGCGAATGGTCCGGAGTAGTAGCTCTTGTTGAGGTATGCGAGACGACACTTCCGGAGCCGTCCCGCATACTGAAATGATAATTGCTGCTGGAATCAGTCACGGAAACGTTGACACTGTTTGTCTTTGTAGAGCTGACGAAGCTCTCGTGTGTGGTGCTCATAGGGCTGTCAAGCATATCCGATGCGGTCGTTGGGGGCAAGACCGGAGCGGTCAGGGCATTGAGCGTTGGCATCGATGACCTCGAAGATCGGAACGATACGGCGGTTGGACTTTCCACAATGACAGTTGTAGGAACTGGCTGCAAGTTGATTGTGGTCTCCTCCATTGGCGAAGGCTGTGGTACGTCAGGGAGAGGCTTGGACTCTGAAATGATGAGGGGCGGTAGGGCCTTGGGCTCATCTGCTGGCGGTGCAGGAAGGGGCTTGTTAGTCTCCATGCCTGGCTCCGCGGGTCTTGGTGATGCAGGCCTCTCCTCTGGCCCCTGGGTTGCTGGGCTGAGTTGCTGGTATATCTCTTCTGAGAGGCCCAGGCCGGCCTGTTCGAATTCGAAATCTCCGATTCTTTCAATCACAAGTCGTGCCTTTGCAACACAGTCACCGGCCGCCCGAACACAGCTGGTGGCTGCCGTTACTAGCTGTTTCCCGGATTCAGGTTCCACCACATCCCCTCCCACATCGGCATCGGCAATATCGAACATGTCCTTGGTGGCCTGCACCAGCTCAGTCAGTCGTTCGAACATGTTGTCTCGAGCTTGTTCCAGAGGCTGGGATCTTCGCGAGTCTCGCTCCCATACTTCTTCGACAACTGTAAGGAGGGAGCGACAGGTGATGACAGATTGCTGAGTAATGGTGGCCAGCTCCCCTGAAGAACGCGATTGCAAGTGCAACCCGATGAACGACCCGATGTTGCCCAGGAATAGATCTTGTGCGGTGTTCAGCCGCTCGGAAGCAAGACTACCCTGGTGCGCGCTTGGCGACTTGCTGGTGTACGACAGTCGGTGCGTCACCGATATCCGTTTGTGGGGATGCGAAAAGATGGTGGGTGATTGTAAAGAATCTGGCTCTGAAGGAAGCGAAAATGCCACAGACAGACGATTTAGATTCCGTGGTGGCTGATATGTTGCGGTGTACCAGTCCTCGTGTCCGGGTAGGGGTCCTTGTGTTACCGGAGAGTCAGAGCCATTCGTTGACAAGCTGTCGTCGCCTTGTTGACGTGTTGTTGTTGGCGGTTCCACGGCAGACTCGGCGGAGTCAGCCGGCGGCGTCATTGGTCGGTTGGTGTCAGTAACGCCTAGCTCGAACAAGGATAGGGATACTGCATCTGTCGCCCAGATATCGAGAAAGCGGACTGCTCTTGTGACAAGTTTGAATGACTTCAATACAAGATCATCCATGTGCTCAAACACTGGAACGGGTGCCTCGTTTGATAGAAGCGTCTCCTGTAAGTTCTTGGCAGTTTTCACTAGGGTGGAGAGGTCTCCTAACAGGCCTTTGCGCATTCTTCGCAGTCCAACGTGTTCGACAATCAGACGCGAATCGCGCGATAGGCACTCTGTCCTCTCCTACAGATGGTCAGTAATTGTCCAATGCAGCATGGATACATGACCTACGAGGAAAAACCGGATTCCAGCGATCATACCCCTGACGTAGTCTTGTCGGGTAAAAGCTACCAGGTCTCCGTTCTCGCCATCGCGGACGAGATCCCACAGGTGGGTCAATGCTGTCAAGAGGTTGCGGATGGTGGGGTGATCGTAAGGTTCGCAGTAGTTTGTTGGCAGCCATCCTCGAGCACCTGATGCCAGTAGTGTTCCGTCTGCCCATCCATTGGGGTGTACAGAGTGAACCAAGATGACATCGCCCTGCTTGATTGCAACAGTGATGGACGACTCATCGGTTGAAGAGGATACTGTTATCGAGGGAGTGTAGTGGTAGAATGCGCGGAGGTAGTTGTGGAAGACGGGTTGAGCTTGAGCCGGTTGCTGATACCGGATGGCTGCTGCAGTAGATGTAGTGGGAGTCAAGGGTGGAGATATTTGCGATTGCGAGTGTGACCGGCTCGACCTTGCTCCTCTCGACGAGGACTGACGGGTGTGGCCGAAGATTCCAATTCGTGACTTGTTGGGCGATTTCTGTATGTTTAATGGCGCGACTTGCGCACTCGAGCGCTTGTCCATGAGGTCCAGGTCCAGTGCATGGTCGTGTATATTCGAAGACATGGTGAGATGAGCCTTTGCAGGCGTGTCGCTATTTGAGTGTCGCGGGGTTTGCGACACGCGTAGCTAGCATCTAGTCGCGGCAGGCGATTGAGGGCTGATCGGATTGGATAGTGGTCGCTTAGTACAAAGGGACTGTCGTATATAGGGTAGAACTTGGCATTGGACTTGGTGAGGCGGGGCAAGTGAACGTGTCGATGGTAGGTAGTCTGGTGTTGGTGTTATTATTGTGTTGAAGCTAACCGTGAGGAATGACGAAGCTGCCACCAGACGCCCTCTGCGAGGAATGCGGAGAGGGCAACGCGACAAACGGAGCGTGGCCTAGCCGCTGCGACAATGACTAGCACCAGCCACAATGCATGCAATGTAAGTGCCGGTGAAGGGCAATGGGCAGCGGGCCGTGTCGCAGCGCGCAGGTGAATGACAGATGGTGAAATAGAGGGCATTACCTGTTTGGGGTCGAGTGCAGCGAATGAGACGGCCGGCTGCGTGTGCGTTGTGAAACA
Source organism: Plenodomus tracheiphilus IPT5 (assembly GCA_010093695.1). Taxonomy (NCBI): domain Eukaryota; kingdom Fungi; phylum Ascomycota; class Dothideomycetes; order Pleosporales; family Leptosphaeriaceae; genus Plenodomus; species Plenodomus tracheiphilus. The sequence goes on from MU006336.1 coordinate 179,238, forward strand.
GCGTGGTCGAGGTGGTGCGCCGGGACGGGCTGGGACAGGCGTTGTTTCTGTTACGCAAAGATGGCACACAATGGACAGTGGGCGCGGCGGCGAGTGGAGAGCTCAGACACAGTCTGTCTCTGGTGCACGCAAGCCGTCGACGGCGTAGTGTATGGATGCTCGAGAGTCCAGAGGGGCGGGTGGGTGCTGGCTTTCTAGAGCGCAGGCTTTGGCCGAGAGGGAGTGCAAGCCAGTGCCGGGCAGCAAGGGCTCACTGCTCGACTGCTCGAGGGCTGCAGGGAGCGGCCGTGGGGTTCGCAGGGCAAACGGTCGAGTGGTGGCCCGGCAGGGTAGGTGCAGCCCAAGCGAGGGGAGGAGCGACCAAGAGCAAGAGCACGCGCGGCGGGCAAGCAGCAATGGCACGCGCGGGTGGGAAGGCTGGGGCACGATGGAGATGGAGTCGTGAGGGGGCAGCGTGGACCGGCAGCGAGGAGCAGCAGCGAGCGCAGAGGGTGCTTTTGCGAGAGGCGCCAGAGGCAGGCCCAGCGTCGTTGCTATCCCATCTCGAACGGAGCATTCCCTCGGCCCGCGTGCTGCTGAAGCCTCACAGGCCCGCCGTGGGCGTTCTGTCAGGCCGCGCAGGGGTGCTGGGCCAGGGAGCGTTGGGGGTGCCATGGTGCAAGCCCCGGTGTGGGCCGGCGGCGACGTAGCGTAGCGTGTTGGGGGGTGGGAGGGGAGCTCTAGCCAACCTCGCCCATGCCCTGGCCGTGGCGCTGATTCGTGCAGCCCGGGCCGAGCGCCCAAGGGAGCCACTGCCCTTCGCCCCGGCCTGCCCATGCCCAGGTGCGGGCTGCCCTTGCAAACCGCGCTCCAGCACGACGTTGAGCCGATGGCCTCCATGTGAATGTCCAGTGTCCACGCAGCCCAAGCTGGACGTCTGCCCTCCGCCACCGCCGCCGCCGCCGCCAACGCCAACGGCGCTACACCTGCCACGGCTGCAAGGCAGCGCCCGCACATCCCTCGGGCTTCAGACAGCACAGTCTTTTTCTCCCTCGAGCCTGCGCGCATGGGAACCGCCCAGGCGTGAGCCAGGACCTGCAGCACGCTGCAGCCCGCTGCAGGCAGCCTGAGGCTTGTCCGCCCCACCTGTCTTGCTGCTCCCCGGTTGTGTACTCGACGCCTACATCTGGCAACGATCACCGCCACGCTCGAGCAGCACACTAACCACACCAAGACGTCTGCCGGCGGCACGCGATCCCCGGTTGCAACCCTCGACGCTTCCCAATCCATCTGGGACCCTCGCCCGTCGTCTTGCACCGCTTGCTCATTGGCCGCTCTGCTCTAAACCGTTCCTCCGTATCGACACATGGCTGCGGCGCTGCAAGCCTCATCTTTCTGTCCCCCGAGAGCGCGGGACCTGTGTATCAGCCAAGGAGCACGTTGCATCTTCAATGTGCCACCGTCGTCTCTTCGTCAAGTGTGTCGTCGCAGGAAGCACAGCGGAGACACCAGTACTACTCACAGCTTCACATCATCGAACGTCATATTCTTCACGGAGCCAGCCTCCGTGCTGACCATTTTAGCGTCATGGTCCCCACTGCAAGCTACCAGGCCGGAACTCCGTGCTATTGCAGTCTCCGCAGTTCCTGCCTGTACTGTACTTCACCTGGGCAGTCTAGATCTACTGTAGGTCTACCTTACTCATGTGACGGCGACGTTGAAAGCGTCATCGCCTCAACCGATCATCTACTCAGGCCCTACTCTACAATGCGACTGCGGCTGGCCATGGAGAGCAAATACTGTGGTACCCTGCTGGTATAGCAACCTTATCAGCTACCATACCCTGTCACCTGCCTATTATCACCTGGCTACCAATACGATTGACAAAACCATGGCTGCTTGCAGTCCTCTGTTGAACCACCTCCAGCCTTACATGTTACGACCTAGTATCACTCGTCAATGACGGATGAACTTGAGCTCACTGCTATTACACTGCTACTGACCCTGTACACAATACTGTCGAGCCCCAACGCCCTACATGAGACTTCCGCGGCTGAGCATGCACCAGTCATTACCTGCATAGCTACTGTAGCGATTTGAATCACATTTGCTTCTACAGTACAATGTTCATATCACGTATGCTACGGCCGCAGGGGGGTCCACGTGACGGCTACCAGTTACCCCTCGCCCAAAGCAATGGTCCGCGCGTGGCGTAAAAGAAACAATCATTCCAAGGTTGAAGTCCACAGTCGTGGTCATTATACGGGATTACGGTCAATCACTACACTAGATGCTCAAGACGGCACTAACAAGTCTTTTTTCGTGGAGCAGTTTTGATCTATCCCACACTACGGGATCGACCGCCTAAGAGCTCCCCCACCACATAACACCACATCTGGACGTCTCGTTCCTGGCCGACTTGCGCCAGGCGCACCTCGTCTAGACTGGTCGACGCCATGTCAACCTTCAAATATTGTTATTCATAATGATACGCCGATCTCACGGTAAATGTCCGCGGCTGAATGGATCATCCCTGCTTACAGCTGCCCAAAAAGGGTGCCCAGCAGCGCCAATCCCAACAAATGCGTGATCTGCACAGGGTATCCTTTACCCATTGCGATCGACAACATGCACAATCACCAACATGTCCATGTTGAGCCTGTTGGACTGGGCAGCCCGACGCTGCAGTGCGGCCTCAAGATGTCCGAGCAATTATTTGATTCGTTGCTTTTACTGCTTAGTGTTATCACCACATGCCTGCGACTTTTTCACTCGCGGAAACTATGGAGCATCTATTCAGGATCTGCAGCTGGAGATTATCGTGACTTGAGCTCTTCCGTAACCGAACAGTTTTTATGTTGACTGGTCTACTAGCAGAAACAAACTTTCACTTAGCTGTCATTCCTTCATTCAACTTGCGGTCTTGTCACAGTGTATCAAGAGAGAAACACTGCCAGTTTAACGGTCATCGCATCATCTCTTGCTTGGCTTGGTGTTCTCGAGATCTCCTTCCATTCATACGCGACATGAGCAAAGCCCTGGTCCTGTTTATTGCAATTTTCCTAGTTCTCTTTACTCAAGATTGTGCCATAGCTGAATACCTGTTCTACGGCAGAGCAACCTTCGACGTCACCAACAGGGATATCATTGACTTGACCTTCAGTAGCATGACTAAGTAGATGCAAGTACAATTGCCTTTCCTGCCCATCACAACTGCACATCACACACCCACCAGTTCTCCCGCATGAGCTGCAACCCTCCCTTCATAGTTTTCCTTTTTGCATATTGGAGACCGTGCGTGCCGGCCGGTACGGACGCACGTCTGCATGCCGCGAAACGCTATAACAGCATGGACAAAGCATGTTCGTACAAGTCAACCCTCCTATCGTTCAACCGCATTGTGCATTCCCTTCTACGGTGAGTGCGTATGCCTCGGCCCTTTCGTTGTTGTTGTTGGAACCGCCCACTTGCACAAACTTAGTCACAGCCTCATCGGCCTGGACAGGATTCTGAAACACAAAATAGAAAGTGCTGTATTGGCAAAGCTACCGTTAGTGGGGATAATGAGTAGCTCCCGACATCCGCGTAGTCCGTGCCGAACAGTTATTCCACTTTGGGTAAAGCAGAGTCAAGCACTTTTGGATTCATTCCCGTGTGGATTCGGGGGACTGACTCGCGCAACTTGTGACAAGGTGGGATATTCTTCACTCCGCGGACTACGCAATACTTGACGTTTCTTTTCCCCCAATTTACTCAACGCATGAAGTCTTCCATGGAGGCCGCGTTCTCGTCAGCGCCTAAACTATAATAGTGGCCAAGCGTTCACCCCACGCCGTCGACTCCCACAGTCTCGACAGCATGGTGCACAGACTGGACTTCTCGTATTACGGTCACGACTCCGATGCACGAGTACCGCGTCTGCATCTCTTCTGTACGTTGTACCTGAGATAGTCGCGATTGACGAGCATCATGTGAGAGTCTATGCATGCAAAGGTGCGGCGTGGAGTCGACGTCAACAGGCTTCGCTTGAGCATTTGCAAGGGCGAGATCATGCCACCGATTGGCTCAGGGCTCAAAGGGCATGCAATATGAGCAATATCGGAATATCCGGCGGGTGGAGCAAACATACGATCCTCCAAAGCAACGCGTCAACTTGCTTTAGTTGGGATCAATTGACCCAGGATCATAACAACTGTCCGGAGATCGCGGTGGAGCACTTCGTCAAGGGTATTGCTCCCAATAGCAACACTTCTGGAAGCACAGGATGATCTTCTAACCGGGAGCTCGTTTTTTACCCTTCAACCCACGACCATCCACACACAATCACAAATCATAACATGGCTAGACTTGCAGCTGCATCCCGAACCAGACTGGGTGCCGCCAAGTCCTGCCTTCAAACGTAGCAGATTTTGGGACCGAACGAAGGCTGAGCCCTTCATGGCTTGTAAAGTCGCCTGTTCAATGCTCAAGAGCAGTAATTGTCAAAAGTGGCGGACAGTTAAGCGAAGCGGGGCGCCTTCCGCGCAAGCCTCTCTGCCTCATAATGCATGTCCCTTGCATACGCACGCATCCTGCATCCCACTCTCCAGTATGTTTCTGTTAGTATCCGCGCACCTGGTCGAAGCATCGATCTATCATAAGTACATCCATATGATTGTCATGCAGTCTGCGCATCAATTGACTGTGCATGATCCGCTTCCATCAACCAGGTGTTCGCTCTCTTCGCGGACCGTTGACGGACGAACGACTTTAGGGTACCCCGAGGGGCAGGTCGTTACGGGGAAAGACGCCTTCAATACGATGTGCGTCTGGCCAGGCGTGGCTGGCTTCTAGAGTAGGAGCCTCAATACGAGGCATCACCAAACCATGACGTATGTTTTGCGAGAGCTTTTGCGTGCCTCAGCTGCGGTTATGCTACGCCGCTCGATGGCATACGCATTAATTTCGATCGCTGCACGCTGCACGGCTAATCCACAGTGCGGCGTAGTCAGAGGATTCAGCATGGCATGGCGGATTCCGATGCTGTTCGCAACTTGAGGCACATCTTCACAGCCACTTCATGCACCGCTGTGGCACGGCAAACAGACATGAGCCCATTGTTAGATCTCCAGGAGCTGTGGCGATGATGTCTTCAAGTCGTTAAGGCAAGCGTTGTACAATTGTGGCTGCAAAGCTACGAAGGGCAGTCCTGAGTCGTGTTTACAAGGCATGAAGTTGTCAAAAAATTGACGCGCGTGCTCGTGTATGCAAGCATATATGGAATCTGAAATTGACTGCATACAGGTTCCATTACAACAGCATATTACAGCTTTGCCGCCACTTATCTTCCGCAATTCTAGTTTTGCTCACACTTCACATCAGAAATACGCTGAGGTACACAGATCGAACCAGTTGCTCGAAACTTCCTACACAAACGATTCAGCTATCTGATCCATATTCTGAATGAAGAGTTCAATGCACAGTCGTTTCGCTTCCCACGTTATCCCTGCTATCATCTCACCACCCCACGTTTCATCCGACCCAGACCAGACCCAGTACCGGTGGTGCTTTTTACCTTGCCGCCTCGCCGTCATTCGAGGAAAATTCAACAGTCTTTTTAATCTGCCCAATCTGGTCTTTGCAGTGAAGCTGGTATCAGATCAGTTGCAACTGGCGTCTCATTTCCTTCCGTTTCTGCATAGAAGCAGAGGTAATGCACTGGAAAGGGAAGTTTAAAGCGTTGCTGTCGAAATATGATATCGACACCCTGGCTTGCTATTGCAGCTTATTAGGTGAAGAGGGGCAGGGGAGCGTGTGGGCGGGGAGGAGGCGGATTTGCGTGGTGTTGTGGATATGGGATTCACGCAAGCAACAAGAGAGTAGGGCCGAGGGGAAAGGGATCGACGAACAACAACTGCTGTTGGTCTGGCCTGTTCTGCATGAGCTGCCACAAGCGTGACTGGTATGTATGCGGCTCCCATACGCTGACTGTTCATAGGCGCATGGTCGTGGTCGACTAGAAATCTCTTCATGCGACTCTCATGCATCACATTGCATTTTCGGCGAACTCTTTTTCGAGTACCCTGTGCACTGATCAATATCATCTTCAATACTATGACAATCAACACGTGGACAAGAAACCCCACCGTAATGGATCCACTTGTGGGACCACACCGGTGTAGCAGCTCCAAAATCAATGATTGCTCGATGACACGGAATCCAGAAAGACAAACAACAAAAGACCCTGCCTCCAATATCGATATCGCGCTGGGTTTGCCCTGCCATGCAGTATCCCGTGACACATGCAAGTGCAGACTCGCGAGTCAGTCCAGCTCCCGCTTTCTGTTACAATGGCGCCAATTGTAGCTCCGCATGCTCTGACATTGCCGCAACGGCACACGCAGCTTGGCTTGCAATTGGTGAGAAACTAAATGCTCACTGCATTTTGTCGTGCAATTACTCGATGAGGACGATAATCTCTGTCGTATCTGAGTAACACCGCGATTACCGGCCTCGATGCTGTAACTCGCTACATGTGCCGCGCTGCATGTCATCCACTATTGGTTACCAGCAACAAGTCCCTTGGAACCGATAACTCGATGAGGACGTTGGTGTGTTTTGAGTTTCACCGAAGATCGTCAGGCACTTTCTTAGGGTTTCCAACAGCCGGCAGATGGAGCAGAGCAACGCGCCGTGAGCCATAAATACGGCCGAAAATGCAGAGCTGCATTAATTCTCATTGGTCCGAGGCAAACGCATTTTTGACCATGATAAATGCTGATTGGTCTCGCGTGCTATTGAGAAGCACCGAGATTACCACGCCTAGACGCGTCAAATGCATCGTTTTGGATGCAGTGAGTTTGATATGGGCAAGGCTCGCTTCACTATAGTAAGCGCATATCGGGACTTAGTTGCTGTTATGGACGAGGGGATTCTTATCGAATTACGTACTCATTCACAGTCTGCACAGCACCCATCGATATTGCGGATATATGTAAACGGTCCATGGGCATTCGTCGCACTGGCCAAATGCCTCTGAAATAATCAAAGGGATTCAGCCGTCTAGTATGTACATAGGTCCACGGCGGTCCTCCACATTCAAGACAGCAAAAGTAAATTCATCCCGAGGTTCGCACTTCGCGTGTGGACTTTGCACGTGGGAGGAACTCAAGATCCACCTTGCACCACTGACTTGCACGTGGTCATCGCCTACGACGCATGGCAACACGGTCATCGACGCGAAACCTCATACCGGAAGGCGCAATGAAGCTGCAGTGGGTCCCAACAACGACTCACGACACTCGACGACTCACGCGCATCTGCATCTGACACAAGACACAAAGTCGCCGCGACTCGAGACCACGCGTGCAACGTTATCGTCAACACACGCCAAAGCAAAAACAAGGCCAAAATCAAAAACACACATGTCTGTCACACGTTACAAACTGACAAATTAAGCGCGAATCAAAACTTCTGCACATCACGGGTGTTAAGCATGGACGTGACTCAAGAGAATAAAAAAGGTTCTGATATGACGGGCAGTAGCGATCATAGATATTGCGCGTTGTTTGACCGTTGAACGTTAAATTCGCACACTCGTGCACCGCCATCAGTCCCCCACCCCTCTTCTTGCACGGACCTTTTGCTGTCACTTTGGTTGTTCTTGTTGTTGGTTGCTGCCGTGGTTCTTGTGGCCCAAGGAATATCCCGACTGCGCTTCACTTGCTCATTCGCTTCGAGAAGTTGTCCTAGTCTGGGGAATGATTGACGGTTGTTGGAGAAATTCTAGCCGAGCATCCTACCCATGTCCCTGACCTGTGTAGGTACAATTGACATGCTCTACCTGCCCAAATGTCTATTTTGCGAAACAATACGAAGAGAGTCGAGACAAGGCTGTAAGACGGGTAACCCGCAGGTATCGCAGGACAATTCGTATAAAACGCATATACACTGGAGCCCTCCCCCGTTGCAGTATTGCATGAGCCGCTGTCGCACAACGTCGTTGCAGCCCGATGGAAGGGGTTCTGACATCCCGACATCAGGGATGTATCTGGTTGGCGAATCGGGACCAACAATTACCCATGACTTGAGCACTGTTGTTGACGCAAGTCCACAATTTGCGTTGCGGGATAACGGTCCTCATTAGGGTCCGCTGATAAACAATCAGGATGGACCGATTGTTTGCGGATCCGAAGGTCTGGAGGCGCGGAGTGCGAGTGGTGCTGACCGCAGTTGGATGACCAAGGATGACAATTGTGAGAATGGATGAAGAGAGATTTGAACGCCACGGCTTAGCTGGGCAGAGCTGATGAAACTCTGTTCGGCGAGGTGATGCGTGCCGCTTTCTTGTCTTGACGGGTGACGGGTGCTGGGCAGGTTGCAGATGCGTCGTGCGACAATGGTCGCCACAATATTTGACGCATCGTGACAAATGTAGTGTCACGCTGTTGTCAGACTCGCGATGTGCTTGACACTAGGTGACCGCGCTCGGCGGCTAGAGTATTGAGAGGCTTTAGCAATAGCTGGCTCTCGAACTGCTGCCCGCCCGACAGAAACCTGCTACTAGAGAAGTGCAAGTCACGAGATTCGTGTTGCCAGCATTTCACTGCATGTCCATCTCATAGTCATCATCGTCAGCGGCGCCAGAATACCCATTTTCTTCTTCTTCACGATCGCGGTCTTTGCGTTGCTGTTCGCGAGAAGCCGTGATTTTCCTATTGCGTGTCAGTCCAATGTCAATTGAATGTTCCGATAGAGAGCTCACCTCAAGCCATCAATGACTCCAGTAACGAATGCTCTGCCTTCTCCGACTTCCATGCCTCCTACGCCATTCATCTTAACTCCACCTCCAGCGTCTAGTACTTCGACACCACTCCTGAGCTTTGCCATTCTAACTTCTCTCAATCCTCGCAGTAGTTTCCGCACATTGTCCGACTCATCGAAGTCATCTGATGCAGCTTCGAGTAGCATCTCGCCCAATTCAAGCCAGTGATATGGGAGGGCGTCTGGCGCTGCGTCCGCAGTAGAACTGAAGAGGAAGGGAGGCGATACGGGCAACGTGTTGTTCGAGGGTTGTGGTGGCAGTCGTGGTGGAGGAGAGAATGTCTCGCCATGCTCAATTTCGTGATCAAGGATTGCAGTAAGGGAATGTGTATTAAGCCACGGTGGTGGAAGGATATTGGCGCGACGTTGACGTTTGAGGAGCAGCGCAAGCCAGAGCGGGACGTTGGTTCTATGCGGTGGATTCAAAGGTTTGAGAGGACCCTGTATTGATTTTAGTCCTCCATCCGTACACGGGTAGCAGCATAAGAGAGGCGGCGCATGGCGGGGTGGTGGAGGGGTAGACATACCCCCAGAAGCTCAAGTCTGTCGAGTCTTTGGCGCGGTATAACAGTGACAAGCTCCATTTCACATAGAAAGGCAATCTCCGGGGGCGTCAAGCCCGGTGGAAGAGGCAATGCCATAATGCAACGCGTAGCGACGGGATCGCGAATTGTTGTCGAGGTTTCGGGCAGTGAAGACGCGCCGCGGAAGGTAGCCGTATTGAGTCTAGGCTTAAACCCACCAGGAACATCTCCAGCGTCCGTCTAGCCAGTGACCATCCATCATCGACTTCCTGCATTGCTTTATTTGCATTGGTCCTCAACGAAGGCTCAGATGTCCTTCCTAGTTCGTGCATATCCTGGCCCTCTAGCTTTGAGCACGATTATCAACCTTGCATACACGTGGTTCTCCTGTGTATCTAGAGAAGTGCCTGAGCCATATCTTGTAAGCGTCATGACAATAGCTTCAATCGAACTCTTCCTGAAAACAGCTGTTAGGACGAGTATTTCCATGTTCCGCAGGCGCAACAATACTGCAATGGCGATTACACATGGGATCCGAAGATCACTACGCCCCCGGGATTGTACGGTGATGTCTGTCCTTTTCAAATTACCAGCTTACACCATTAGGTACCTGGTGAGCCAACTACTGAAGCCGCTGCTAGGATGCGATACTTCGTCTCTGCGTATCTTGAATACAATAGCATTGTGTGCCCTCGTGCCTCTAAGTTATGGCATTCTGCGACTGCTCCGAGCTCGAGGTCATCAAGATGCTACTCCATCCGGAGTCCAGTCCACGGGAATTGACCCAACAAGACTAATCGATGCGCACTCTGCTCTCAACATTGCCTTGTTTCCACCACTGTTCTTCTTTTCGGCCCTGTATTATACTGACATCCTATCTACCGTGCTCGTACTCGGCACATATGGCTACAGCCTCAGAGACAGCTCAACAACCCGCAGTATCGCTGGGAGGGTTTCAATTGCCGTCATTGGATTCATGGCACTCTGGTTTCGCCAGACGAATATTTTCTGGGTCGCTATCTTTCCAGCTGGCCTAGACGTAATTGACGCCCTGAACAAAGGCAAAGATTCGAATACGAATCCTGGGCCACGAGATGCAACAACGCTACTTCGAAACAGCCGGAGTGGAAGCTCGATGTACGACTGTGCGCTTCAGGATGCTGGACCACAAAGTAAAGGGCCTCTCTGATCATCTTGAGACTGGAATTCTAATACCTGACTAGATTACATCTTATTCGTGCTATCCTTGACCATGGCGGCTCTCAGAAAACCCCTTCTTGTCCTCCGAATCGCATCACCGTACATAGCCCTCCTAATTATGTTTGCCGGCTTTGTAATCTGGAACGGAAGTGTGGTCCTTGGTAAGCAGACCATATCAAACTCGAGTTTGGGTGAATTGACATCAATAGGTGACAAATCCGCCCACACTGCCACGGTGCATATTCCACAAATGCTATACATCTGGCCATATATCGCATTTTTTTCGTTCCCATTGCTGGTGGGACCTCTCCTTCGGCCAGTGGTTCCGTTCTTACCAAAAAAACTTCAGACAATTGTCAATGACGGCCTTAACGCCTCTACCATCTCGACTATGCCAACTTTCCTGGTGTCAGTCGTGTTCTCGACTTTCGGTCTCATTGCAGTCCACTTCAACACGATCATCCATCCCTATACTTTGGCCGACAACCGACACTACGTTTTCTATGTCTTTCGGATCATTCGTCATCATCCTGCGATCAAATATCTTGCAGTCCCAGTATACTTTGTATGCGCATGGTTGGTCCTCCAAGCTCTAGCTTCTCAGGCCAGTGGCAAAGAGGGCACAGAATCTAAGCGCGACCATGGGCCAACCAACGACAAGGCTGACCATCGTCAGCCTCGAGTCAGCTTCATTACTATTTGGTTGGCCACCACCGCACTGTCTGTTGTTACAGCGCCTTTAGTCGAGCCTCGTTATTTCATCATTCCTTGGATCATATGGCGTCTGCATGTGCCTTGTGTACCAGCTTCACTTTCAAGAAACCCCTTGGACGGGAAAACTGTTTATAACAAGCGGCTGATTCTCGAAACAATATGGCTACTGGCTATAAACGCAGCTGTGTCATACACTTTCCTGTATCGGACGTTCACATGGCCTAGCGAACCTGGCAAGCTGCAGCGCTTTCTCTGGTAGGACCAGATCTGTTCTACGCGGACCCTTTACAGGCATAGTCCAGTTGATTCCCAACTGCAGATGTCGAGAACCACGTGCGTCTCAACACTGGGGCACTACGGTCGCATGAGAATGAAGCAACCTGTGACAACGTTTTGGTGCATTCGGTGCTCCTTCTGTGACATCAAGTCTACCATCTCATACCCCCGGGCCCAAAATCGCCCTGTTATATCAGCCAATGTGATTAGGATTTAGAGGTCTGATCGGACTTTGGAATGCATCAGTTTGGATTTTCTGGATCCTGGAGCATACTCCCTGTTTGTTGTATGTATATTGATTATGTCAATTAGACAAGCTGATCGAGCTGTGTATTGGTTCTGGCATTTGAGGAAATGGGCAGTGCACACGGTTGACAAGTCTGGTCACAACAGTCAAACAGCCCATCTTAGTGTTTTCCAATACGTTGCAAAGACCGTTGATATAATCATCAAAACCTGAAGTTGACGCTTCAGATTGACAAATTTGCCAAATTAGGCAACCACATGTTGAGAAACGCCTCATAGATGGCATGCTAAAGGGCGAGGGCGAGGGCGAGGGCGAGGGCGAGGGCGTGTCAGCATGCCTTACTATTCATTTCACCTTGATAAAGAGAGACTGCTTGTCTAGACCCTGAAGTCTTCCGATTCTTCTATACCGACGATACTACTTTTCGAAGTTCCCCTCATTCGCAGGCCATTCCCAGCGAGCCAACCTCACTCAAACCCGAGACTTGGTTTCTGGTGTTTCATGATGCTAGGCCAAGAAGGGTCACTAGGAAGTGACCATCTCGCTGGCATGCATTTCCTAGGCTGCCACCAATCACACCTTGCCCCGTATTACCCGCTAGCTAACTTGATCTCGCGAGGCCATAGAATCACAGGTTTACCACAGGATTCGATCAGCGATGTGGGTGCCCACCCGCAGCACCCTTACCACATGGGTGTCAGCTATAACACTCGCGTCAACCCCACCGCGTCAGCAGGAAGAACGTATGCAAGCCATGCGGCCTTGGATTATTTGGAGACTTTGGTGAGCGTGCTACTCCCCAGTACTCGATCAGCCTCGTTCATTGAGAAACGTCAACACAAGCATTGCTGCCCAACTTACTCTGCAGCGACACTTCCGAGGCTAACTCATTGGCCCAGCAAAGTGCAAACAGACATGATAACACGTCCTCTGACACTTGGCCGCTTCATTTGAGTCAAGAGACCTTTCCTGAACCCTCACAAAACTCATCACACCTTCCAGCCTACAGGATCCAACACATACCACATTTGAGTTTTGCTAGATTTCAAGAACATGCCACATCCGGGCAAAGTGGTCAGTTCGGTATGCAATTTTCCCCATCTACGTCCGGTTACAAAGCACCCCTTATGTCAACGAATAATTCCTTGCTTGCAACGACGTCGCCCATGATGAAGAAATGCCCGCGAGATATGCACATGATGGACAAGGAAAACGCGAACTTCCCAACTGGACAGGATTCGGAGTATTCACCACGCCAGGCATCATCACGAAAGAGACGATCTCGGAGCAGTTCCAATTCGACAAATTCTACACGAGCCGAGGAATCTGTTGAGAACTCAAATGTCAAGCTTCGCGGCATGAATATCTCTTCTGATGATCGAAACCAGACCCTTACAGCTAGGCAAAGAGGCTTCATACGAAGATGGCACGCGAATTTTGCACAGTCCGATGCGGTCTCAGAAAAGTCAGGGGATATTGCTGGAGCATTGGCGATACTCATTGGAGCACGTCCCATGCCGGTCAACAATTTCATCTCAAGACTGAACATTGGAACGGCCTCTGAAGAAGAATCTCTAGATACTGAATATCTGGACGTAAGTCCTTCACCCAAGCATCACAAACGCTTGAAGTCAACCACCTCCGCCAACATCGCGATCGCCAACGCTCACCTCTCCGCTCCGACCCTGGCCCTCGTCCAACGCTACATGACAATCTGCCGCCGCCAACGCTCCCGTACCGACGGCCGACGCACTGTAAACAAAGGCCCCTTTCGCTGCACCTTCGGGTGCGGCTACCACACAGCACGCGTCTTCGACTGGCGACGCCATGAAGAAACCCATGAGCCACAGGAACTTTGGCTTTGCAGCCTGTGCTACAAGTTCAACTCCGACAATCCTTTCATGGTGAGCCGCAAGGACAAATTTCTGAGACATGCCAGAGAGAGTCATGGGGAGGTCGAGGCGGACAAGATACTAGAGGATAGTAGACTTGGATTTGTACCGAGAGGGGGTTTGAAATGTGATTTATGTGGAGAGGAGTGTGACAATTGGGAGGATAGGTGCAGGCATATTCTGACACATTTTGAAGAGGAGCAAGAAGGGATGGCAGGGAAAAGAGGTGGTGATGTGGGTGAAGAGAAGAGGAAGGGCAAAGAACGCGAGTCTGGGAGCATCTCAGGAGGTAGTGACCGAGATAGCAAGGCAGGGTGATAGTTTCGAAAGGGGATGATGGATTCAGTTTGCTGTGATGATTTTCATAATGTTCGAGGCTCGTTTGATCGTGTAGATTTCGTAGGTTTATGACCGAAGTGACCGCCCGCCTCTAAATTGCTGCATTGTTTCTTTTGCCCTGGAATGCCCTGGAAGAAGATAACCAAGGTAGCGAGCCAATTTAAATTAATTTTCGATCACTTGCATTCTGAAGACTGAATGTTATATACGCTTATCATCTTTCAATCCCATCATCATCTACTATTGTGGTACAACGAAACCTTTGTGAGGAAGAGAGAGTTGTCCCCCGCTGGAGGCCATCACAGCCTGCACACAGAGTTGCAGGCAAACTAAGGCCCGATAAATAGACGTTCTCACTCAAAGTCATCTGATAGTTGTGTTCATTTTTGGCCCGCTTTCTCACCTAAAGAATGATCAAACTCAGTGGCCCAAGCCTGCATGGTTCGGGATGACCGCGCAAGGCACCTCGGCACGCTAAAACCAGGGTCCAGTCCAGACTCCAGGCTCCCCCACAAACGTCACCTCGCATATGCTTGTCCCGCTCGCCCGTTCTGTCTCTGGTTTCCAGCAAGCTGTCACCCTTGGCAAAAGAAATCTAGGACGCACACCACCAACCTATATCTCTTTCTCATTTCTCCTCCAACATTTACAGCAACCCTCTTATCCCCAACCAGAAAACCCTGCAATCGAAAAGTAGAAGAGAAGGGGGCAGAAACAATGGACAAACTCAAAGAAGCCGAAACAATCGCATCCCAACGCCTCCGCAAAACATTCAAATACCCGTCTGAATCCGACGACGAGAATGCAGTGGAAGCCGGCATGGACGAGCAAGGTATGTCAAACCCCGCAAAATCTGCCCTCCCTTGCTCCCTACTCTCCTCTCTACTTTACTCCCCTATCCAACACCAACAAAAAAAAACCACCCCACACTAACACATACACTTCCCTCTGCTCAAAGATCGCAAAACCCTCATCCAAAACCTCTCCACTCACGACAAATCCGCAACACACACCTACACCCTCCTCCTCCTCGTCCTGCCCCTCGCCCCAATCCCATTCTACATGCCGCGCCTCTTCGCGGCCCCCACAGTCCTCCCAAGTCTCGTTTCCATTGCTAGTTTGCTAGCATCGGCATACACACTCTACTTCCTCCCCTTGCCCCCAACAGAAATAATGCAACCCATAAACGGACAACCCGTCCCCAGCGCACACACTTCCGCACCCACACGGCTCTCGCGCCGCCCCCCGCCGTGGGAGAAGCCGGGCGAGAAGCCGGGACGTAGACCCGTACCCTTTATCTCTACTGCGACGGCGGATTTGCTGGCGGAATGGATTGTGCTTGTAAATCGTGCCGTGTGTGGCGTTTTGGCGTTGTGGGAGGTGTGGAAGGCGGGGAGTTGGGTGGAGGGGTTGGGGGTTGGGGGTGGGTTTTTGCCGGGCTTGGTTTGTTTGGTGATTTTGTGGGCGAGGACAGAGTTGAGGATCATTGATGTGGAGCAGTTGAGGAGTTGGGAAGAGAGGGGGAAGGAGGGGGGCAATGTTGAATTGTAAGATTTTGAATCTATGAAGTGAGTTGCTGTCCCTTGTACAAGTGCGACTTGGAGCAATTATAACTTTTAGGTATCTGTGATTATATCTATCTACAAGGAGGGACGGGTCGTTTTTAAATGGGCATGCCATCGTAATGCCGACAGAAGCGCGTCTTCCAACAATGGGAATATTTTCCAAACCAACGCCATGCTTGCTGTTTATAAAGTCAAAAGAGTCTAGGCGCTCTATACGGATATTCCCGATGCGCCATGTACTGCTGTCTCAGCATTACTCATACTGTCGACGGAATGAGGAGTCTCCATTTCAGTCGGGCGAGGCATCTAACCACGCTTCCAGAACTGGTACTTTTTCCTCGGCGCGCGCTCCACCGGCTCAGCCGCCACAATCCTGCTCTCCCTAAGAGCCGAACCCTCAGCTCCATCAAGGTGATAGGCCTTCTCACTCCCCCTCTTTTTCCCCTTTTTCACATCCCTCCGACTCGCGCAGCAACAGCAAAGCCCCATCTGGACCAGCCACGCGAAAATCGCAAACGCACTTGCAACCCACATGAAGGCGAAGAGGGTAACGCCAATCTCTGCACCAATGTTCAGCTCGGCCACACCACCGATAGTATTGCGGAAGATGATGAACATGACTGTTGCGATGACGCTTGCGGCGGTTACGAAGAGGGCGTTGAGGAAGGCGAGGATAGCGACGGGGAGCGCGAGCCACCGTGTGTATACAGAGATGGGCATGAGGAAGATGAGGACGAAGGAGAGGACTGTGCCGGTAAGGAAGAGGCCGAACATCCATTGGGAGGCGAGTTTGATGAGGTCGAGGATGTCGTTGATGTCGGCGGGAAGGTTAACTAGTTCATGTGTATTAGTCTCTGTCGTCTTCTCTCAAGATTTGGCCGTGTTGGGAAGAGCCACGAGGGCTTGGACTTGGGGAGATGGAGAAGACATACTCGACGCTCCAGCAAGCAACTGGTTTCTCAGAATTTCAACCGGATTGAACCAGTACAGCGTCTCCGGCTTCGAGCAAAATGTCACACCCTGACCTGTATAGCCCTCACAATACCCCCACATGCTCACTTGATAGAAGTCATGAAGGCCCAACGTCTGCGCAATCGTGTTGATGAGTGCGAAATTGGGTACACTGGCTGGTACAATATTGCTCAAATCGAGTTTGATAAAGTACCAGTCCCGGATAACCGCCTTATTCCGCACGCCAGCGATGTTGACGAGGATGAGGAAGATGACGGTGATGAAAAGGAAGAAGGATGTAATTAGGGCCCAGGTTTTGCGGGTACGTGTTGCGCGTTTGATTTGTTGCTTGGAGAGGTCGTGGGTGGGCAGGGCTGTTGTTTCTGCCGGCTCGACGGCCGTGTCATCTGAGGCCCGCCGGCGACGTCCAAAGATGCCCATTATGCCGTCTTCTCTGCGTTTCCCTTGGTCTTTGCGGTGTGGCGTGCGTGGCATCGCGCTCTCGATACAGCGTCGTTAACGAACGAAACCTACTTGACGAGATGAGGAGCCAGGCAAGAGAAGAAGAACTTGCAAAGCTTTCGAATCGGAGATACATATAAAGGACTCAGCAACAGCAGCAGCAACAACCACCACCAGACGGAGGATGTCAAGAAAAACGCGCGGACGCACGCAACAAGACGTGCGTGGTAGTTTATTATGGATCCCCCCATGGCCCCCAAAGTCAAACCATGGCGATTCGTACAGAGGCTTATGACGTATCGCGCAACCCCTAGCACCAGTAGACTAGAGAAAGCGCAGCCGGTGACGCCTGCGACCTCTCAACGACGACGACACACAAGACGCTAGAGAGCAGCAGAATCGGCCCGATGCGCTGCAATTGGATGCGCAAGAGGACCGGCGTGCGCAGCGGTTGAGAAGCTCTGGGCTTGGGCATGCATATCCTGACGCGTCGCTGCGGCTGGGGGATGACGTTTCAGATGTGTGCAACTGCTCATGTAGATGGGGGATTCACCGCCAGGGCCAGGGTAGACTACATACACAGACGTGGTGGTACCCGTCGAGTGTATATACCTATAAACAGCAAGCAAGTAAGCAGTGGAAACAGATCTGTCTTGCCCATCGTGTTTGCTGGTGCTGCATGAATGGGTGAGATGCATACGCTTGATTTCCGCAGGGGTTGTGGAAGGGGGAAGCGCGGATGATCGGCACCGCATGAGGCTCAAAGTCGGAGAGGCTGGCCCGCCAGGTTTGGGCGACCGCCACCAAGCCTCTCCCGGGCACAAACTCATGGTGCCATCGCAACAGACGATGCACCTTCACTTTCACGTTAGCAACCAGCTTCATCTTCTTCAGCCAACGCACCAACCAACACACAATGATCCCCAAAGAATAATGAAGCCTCTCCCATTTCCCTTTCTATATTGCTCTCAAGATATTTCACCTCTTCGAACGTAGAGCCAATAACCCCTTCCTCTACATAGAGAACCCTCCAAGGCCACACCTCACCTTCACAAAGCTGGCCAACATCGCCCTCTCTCCACCAGGCCTTTTCCCACAGTGCTTCCACTTTGGGAGATGAAATATAAATTAGACATGTTAACGCCTTGCCCTTGTCGCTGACCTGCTGTGGGAGCCCTAGAAACAATCGGCTGTCCTGTATGTACAAATACGCTTGACCGCAATGAGAAGAAGGTGTAAAAATAGCAAACATCTGTACAGTGCAGAGACGCGTCAGGCGGTGTAAGGTAGGGTACGCAAAAGGTGTAGAGAAGCCAACGCGCGCTTGTGTCTATAGCCATTTCGAAAGGAGATCGTCATGTCCGACATTGAAACAAAGTGTACGGAAACATTGGATATGTATGAGTGAGCTTTTGGGTCGGTCCAAAGAGGAACAAGCTCTGCCAGCGAGCCGATATATATATATATATATATGGTGCTGAATGGTCGTCAAACGGTAGTTGCGCGCTTTATGCTTTCGATACAAGGTTCATTTGCGGTCGAAGCTGGACCATGAAATCATCCCGGGTACCAACAACCTCCCTGGGTATTCTGCTGACGCGGTTGGCTCCGCTGCGGACAGCGAACTTGCCGACAGCTGAAATGCCAGATCGGTTGGAACGAATGGAGCCAGCGTCCGACGCACCACCGCCAGCAGGATCACGGATGCGGCCTGGCGGTGCGAAGTCTAGTGCAGTGAATGTGCCCGATTTGCGCATCAAGTGAGGACTGGGCAAAACAGGCAGTTCATCGTATGAACCGACAAGAGGAGTGTGCGGTCGTACTGCTGGGCTGAACGGTCTTGGGGTGCCCAGTGGGCTATCTGGTCGCATACCGTTTTGCCTCTCACGGTAAGAGACTGGTGGCGCGAAATCGACCGGGTCAAACACCATGGAATTCTCAGTCAGCTTGGCAGGAGTCGGCAACGAAGAGAGCGCAGAAGGAGGAGGCAATGGCTTCTTGCCAGGTGCAGGTAGTCGCCCACTCATTGATGACATGCCACGTGGCGGTGGGTACTGCGACGATGCTATTGAGCTGCTGGACATGTGTGGGCGGGGGCCGGTCGCAGTGTTGCTTCGGAAACGGGGAGGTGCACGTGGTGGAGGTGTCATGGCGCGACGTGTGATCGGCTCAGCGTAAGGCGCGTTAGGCTGAGCGACGATGAAGTTGCCGTTGCGTGAATCGAAGAGAGTGCCGTCCTGGTACTCGGAGCCATAGTCCTCATAGTAATCAGTGTAAGCATGGGTACCCGCGGGCTCAGGCTTCGAGTCGTCAAAGTACTCCTTGTAGAACGATCGGATACGGTTGGCGCGCTGCTCTGGGTCCTCCTCAGGGTTGTCTGATGGCAAGGGACGGAGGCTCATTGACAGTCGGTTTGTGCTGTGGCCAAAGTCCTCCACACCAAGGCCGATAGGATGTTGGGGCTGGGGCTGTAGCGGCTTTGGCGAAAGCGGCTCTTCAAGAGTTAGGCTGAGACGGGGAGACGGTGGGGTTACCTGGAAACCGTCACCGTAGCTTGAGGTGCTGAGGATGCTGTTCGTGTTGGCGTTCTGGTGTACGACGGCCTGTTGGGACTGGATACGGGGCGGCAGAGCTGAGCCGGTAGTCTCAACCGGGGATCTCGTCACTTCCCGGTTGGTGACAGCGGGCTCAGGGATAGAGATTGTGGGTACATCCATCTGCTTGAAAGCAGCATACTGGGTCTTCGGTTCGTCCCCGGGGAGTTCTGAAGAGAGCGGGAGCGTATCATTGGCAAAGCGAGGGTTGAGCGGGCTAAGAGCAGACGTGGGTTCAGGAAACTGGGAATCGGGTGATCGTGTGCCATCAGGAGACAAGGAGTCGCCGCGAACAGGGACTGGAGACCTCGACATCCTCGATGCATTCTTGAGAAGGCCGTCGCCCATTCTGTCCTTCTGTGTTCCCGCGCTCGAAGTTGTATACATGGATGCATGGTCGCCACGGGCACGGCTGGGGCTGCGGATGCTCGCATCGTCCTTGAGGAAAGTGACAGGGCGGTAAGGGTCATGGGGGTCGAATTGAGAACGGGACATTGAGTGGAAGGACTCTCGCGAGCCGTGCAGGCCGACGGGCAGGATGTACGGGCTTCCAGTCTCCAGCGAAAGACCGCGATCGTGGGTTCCTCGCAGCTCCTTTTCAGAAACACTCATCTCGGGTCCCTTGGCCCCCTTTTTGACTCCACCAACACCAGGCTCCATTCCAAAGTCAAGCGACTTGTACTTGTCTCTCGCATCTTCAGCACTGAGCTTCTTCTTGTTCCTAAAATGCAAATATACGAGGGTTATCGCTAGGCCGAAGACGGGTATTCTGGACTGCATTAGCCTTTGTGACGCTCAGAGAGCGCGTCAACCTACATGATACCGAGCGCGATAGCCAAGGTAGGGGTCTGTGTAGGTTTGGTGCATCCAGCATCGCTTTCGTTGGTGCATGTGGATGTAGCACGAGCTACAAGCGCGCGACTCGCCTTGTCCACCATGGTTCTGCTGCTGCTGGCCCCGACATATCCCTCATCCCGTACGTGGTTGTGGATATGAGCAAGTTGGTGCGAGTGCGACATGGCTGAGGACTATGTCTCATAGGGTAGTGGGCAAGCGAACTGGATAGTGTTCCAGAAGCGGAAGTGCCTCTCCCAGGAACGGTCGACGTGACGGTGGATGGCAGCTGTACAATGGGTCTGGATGTTGCAATGGTAATGATATTAACAGCGTGAAGTTCGTGTGTCGGTCGTATTGGTTCCAGGCGGTTGTATGTGCTAGTGCTGGAGTCGATAGTTGCGGTAAAGGAGTGAAGGCGGCGGGTGGCCAAGTGGAGCAACAACAAACGCTTTCCGACCCAAAAAGAATGACTGGGGTAAGATTCGGACGGCAAGAGTGGTTGTAGCTGCAAAAGTGAGGTTGCGAAGAGGCGGCTCCGACGAGAACTGGAGGGAAAGAAGGAAAGGCGGACGGGTTTGGGGGGATAGATGAGGCGCCCGAGCGGGCTGGTGAGGAGCTTTGATTCTGGAATATGGCTGACAGGCCTCCCTATTGGCTGGGTCTGCACGGGTCAGGCCTGTGACGCCGGGGAGGCCAAGCTGGGAAGGGCCTCAGGGATTGCTCTTAAGCGGCGCCACGGTGTTTGAAGTGGCCCTCACCAGTCCTGTGCATTCCACGCCTGTCGGATGTCGAACGCCCACCGCGACGGCTGCTACACCTCCGCGTTTGCAGCACTTGGTGGGCGGCTTGCTGGGCGGGCTGGCGTCTCGTTCGTATGTACCCAGCTGCGCATCGTCGGCGCTGCGCGCATAAGCGGTCTTCCTCGTGCTGGGCTCAGGAGGCTGCTCAGTGCGGCAGTGCGCCACGGCCGTTTGCTCAGAGCGACACTGGAGATCCCAGCGCAATCCAGCCGCTCTTGCACAGATGGAGGCCCACTACTGCAGGTACCCATGCGATGGGCGCCGCTGATTCGTCTACTCGGCCAGCGCTCAGATTGCTGCCAGGGTGGAGTGCCTGCTCAGTGGCTGGCTGCTAGCTGCTGGGCCCTGGCGGCTGCAGACCACACCACGCCCCAGAACCGCCCTCAGGCCCCTGAGCTACCACCTCCAGTGGCCTACTACATGATGTCTGATATATGTATGTACTTGCATGTTCTCGTCGGTGAGCTATTATTACACCACCACCACCACCACCACCACAGCTGTACCTACTGTGGTACCCTCGGGAATATGCCGTCCCACCAAACACATGTCCAGCCTCCATTCCGCGTGGTTGCTTGTCCGACAGTGTTGCCTCCAGCCAGGCCTCGGGCATTCCGCTCTCCGTGTTGATGTTAATGCTCCTACAGTACACAGTAAGCAGCTGATCGGGCCCAGAACGCCGCGACCCACTGACTTCATTTCCCACCTTCAAAGTCGCAGCCTCGCGCCCAGTTGTGCACGACAGGCTGCGGAGCTTCGTTCTCCTTTCAGCGACCCCGTGGCGGCGCGGAACTGGCTTCGCCTGCAGAGCGGGACGTTGGCCAAGGCTGCCTCTGAGGCCAGTCCCCTCTGGCATTAGCCTCCCCCGTCCGGGACTAGACCAGCGTCATTTCTGGAAATTGTGCAATTCATCCCGACCTCTCTTCTTATCACCACGCATGCTTGCACCTCCCCTTTATCGTGCGCTTGATTGCAAAGCTTTGCATGGCTAAGCACTGACGACGCAATCGATAGTCTGCATCGGATGGCCTTCCGCCGCCCTCCCGCGGACCACAAGACGGCGTCTACAGAATCACTCGCCTCTCTTCTCCAACGCTTTTGTGACACAGAGGCAGTTTGGCACATGCGCACTTGTCTTCGACTCTGTCGGCGTGGCTGGTGGCGAGTTCTTGGGCGGAAATCCATCATCAAATCCATGCATCTCACGCGCTGCTGCCGAGGATCGACGGCCACCCCTTCATTAACAAAGCAAATTGCCGTCTTCCAAGATCTAGCGGTCGCGAATCGCGTGAGACGTTGAGCCGCACTGCCACGGTCGTGACATCCTGGCCAGACCGTTGGTGTAAAATTGCGGTTACTGCCAACTTGCTCGTTCGTGTCATTTCATGTACCGGTCATCCTGCATCCTGACGGGTGCTTATCGTTCATATCTTGCCCATGATGTCAGGTCACTCGTGCATGTACATAATGCACATGAAATAGTGGTCTATGATACTTGCCACAATCTATACAACTCCTGAATCTATCACACAAAGAACATCCTCATAACCAAACGTGTGATCACGTGCCTCAGGGAATGACAGCTTGTCCAGACTAGCAGCCTGTAGCCACCACCGAGTGCCACGAGTGATGTTGACCGATCCAGTTGACCATTGGTGCTTCTTGGCTCCAGACACTTCTTGCGAACGTCGTTCTTACCATGTACAAGGCGTTTCGCCCACCACTCAGCATGGTCCAAGACCTTCTTTTTTGCATCAGCAAACCGAGTCCTTCCTTCGAGATCACCGTTAGCTCCTGCTTGACTCCTTTGGAAAACCCGGATAGTCTACTAATTCGGGAGCGTAGCTGGTAATCGATCACATCGTGCCGAATCGAGACGGTTACTTCGTCGAATTGCCCCCGGAGGCTATCCAAGAACAGACACATCTGGTTCTAGTGAGGTGGGCGATTGTGTCGAACTCAGGCCAGCGGAAAGAATATACCCGATGTTGGTTGTCGAGTGCGATTATATACTCAAAAATCATATGTCGTACTTCTCTAGGTGGACTTCTCTGATCTTGGTCCTGGATATTTGTCAATCCGAAGGCTGTTATCGTATGTCGGGCTATCCTTCTGGATGCTGTCCATCGTGACGTCCGCAGGACCGGATTACCAGAACGGTCACGTTAGGATGCAATGATTGCTGCGCGTATGAAGAAAAGGAGAAGCTGTTACCTACAATTCGCGAACAGTTGACATAATATAATCGTATAACAAGAACAAGACTCAGTATCAGATCTAGTGTTGAATCGAAAATTGGAAGACATGTGTCCTGAGGGCAAGTGTGGTCGAGAATATGCAGGGACTCAAGGATAGTCCTGCGATTTCGTTGTTGCCATTGGGGAACCAAACCGGATATCATGTCCCTCAAAAGGTTGTGAGTCGGCGTTGTTTATCGTATGAACCTGGTGTTGAGGTTTTGATTTTGTAGGCTATCGTATGACCGTTGAGCGTGCAACCGCCACCCGTAGCCTCATTAGCATCTGATTGCACTGCTAACAGCGTATGATCCTGCCAGTATTGTCGGTCATCATCCTTGTCAACGCAGCTTTGTCGTGCTGTATGCCTTGAATAGAACCATTCTGACACGCAAGCCAAGCACGTGGACATGTTCACAAGCTGACAACAGATCTGACGCGAAAAGGTCGACGAAGTGAAGGGAATGAAACTAGCTGTCTCAGCCACAGCAGCTTGAATGAATCCAACTGGGTATAGACGTTGACACATATACAACTGTCCGCGTGGTGTGGTGCGGTGCAAGATTGCAAGCCATGGACGCGACCTTCGTGGGGCAAGCGTGGCATGCGGCAGTGCGGAAGAGGGAAAGCTGACCCGAGGAGGCACGATCACCAATGACGCACTGGCCATGAATGTCACGCAACAAATCACCTTCGACCAACAAAGACGTACATGCACTCGACAACTCACGCCCAGCAAATCCCGTGCCTGCCCTCTTCTTCACTCCACCCTGGCCCCCGCTTTATTCGACCACCGTAACCTCCTCTCCATATTTGACGGCCACTCTACGGCTGTTGATCGCACGCGCACTGCGACAACCTACTTACGACCGTCCCGCCCATTGTTCCATCTCACATATAGCCTTGGGGTCCCATCCTCCTCCCATTGACTGGGGCGCCCACGACGAAAACACAACCAGCATGGCATCCTCACAAACAGCGAGTCCACGGACCGCTACGCCGGGTGGCGGTAGCAGCACAATCGAGGTCAGACCTCAGCCTGTCCTGCGCCTGTCTGCACCCTCAGGCGTCTTGCGCTTGCGAGCAGAGCCGGCAGAGCAGCGGCGCATTCAATGGGCCGACGATGTGATTGACAATGAAGGAATGGGCAAGAAATCATCAAAAGGTACATGCGAGACTTCCTTTACAAGCGAATTCCAGACTGACAATCCACCAAGTTTGCTGCATCTATCACAAGCCCCGCGCTGCTGACGAATCGTCGGATGATGACTCCTCGGACAGTTCCTCGTCAGACTCAGATTCCGACTCGGAGCCAGATAACAGCACAGCGAGACCTGCTGGGAGGAACGGAGATCACCGGGGCCGTAAGCCACATTCTCACGACCATGGCGACTGTGGACACGGGCATGACCATGGTGAAGGCTCAGAAAAGCCGCCAAAGCGCGCTCGTCAGCGACGCAAGCCCAGCCCCAATGCCTACGAAAAGATGCCGAAGAACAAAAAGTAGGTATTGCCATCACAACAACTGGAGACCTGCAGTAACCGGCCTGGGTTCGATCTGCACAAACACTTACGACTTCATTGACATTGACGGCTACCATACTAGCAAGGAGTTCTGGGGTATTTTCCAAAATTGCGCAAATGCGTCCTGTGTTCAGCATAGCGACACCTTTAGAATTTGTAGATTGAGGCTCTCGACAATTTCGAGGCTTTTGTATGTACTATACATCAAGTAAGCAGCTTCAGGTACTTTCCCGTGCGACAATAGTACTTCACAGACTGTTGCGCGGAAACTGAAGATGGCCTATTGCTCTATCACTACTTCAGTGTCATGTCTACCTCAACATTGACCATCTGTTCCCTTTGCAGACATCCCTCTTCACACATGTCGTAAACCTCCCATCATGACATGCGAATAAACTTTGAAGATGGGCTACCGTGCACGATATGCATCCCTTCTAGGCGCTGTTTCTGCCATCTCTCGCGAATCGTGTTGACCCAGGCCGACTTGGGTCTATCGTATCGACACGCTCAATCTGTGCACTTCTATGAAGCCAAGGAGCGCATAGCGGGCTTTGATGTGAATCTGATCATCACCGGCTTCTCATTCGGGAGCAACACCCGCATTGGCTTGCTCTAAGAGCGCAGGCGCATGCTGCGTGGGGATTCGCACCAGGGTCTGGGGTAGGGGCGGTGCATCCTCAGCCTTCTTCTCACCGTCCTCGTCCTCTTTTGGCTTTGGAAGTTTGGCTGGGACACTTTAGACGCGGACTTAATTTTGGCTTAACTAGTTGACTTACTGGACGCCATGTTGATTGCGCGGAGGACATTGTGCCAATTCGAGAGGACTGCAGCTACCGCTATGAGCGCACACGTTAGTTCCACGTCCATCTACATCAATATGTCTTTGGAGCAGTGAGGTTGTCCAGAAGTGTTCTAGATGGAATGCTATGCATCAACATACCTTCAGTACCGTCAGACAGAGTCTGCAATTTATCTGCTAGCATCTGCATTTGATCTGCGAGTCCTCCGCTGAGCGCCTGCAAGTCCTTGAGGTTCGCAAGTTCGGCTTTCTTTTCTGCAATGCGTGCAAGCATGACCGGCGACTGCTGCTGTCCGCCCAGCGACTGATTCCGCAGATGCGACGGGAGCGGGCGTGCGTAGTTTGACATTCTGTCTGATCTCGGCTGTACCTTTCGCTTTCACCGTTGATCCCACGGCGCGACGTGATGTTGCTGGTGGACGCGCCGATGCCCCACTCACGTGTCAACGCTCCCACGCGACGCCAAAACCGGCCCTAGCGTCTGCGTTGCTAAGGTAAACAACGCCCCGACGGTCCTCGATATGACGATAACGAGACGGAAACAACGACACACGGCGCGCACGCTTGCAGCCCCACCACATCCACCACACTCATCTGCTTGCTATACGACAATACTTAGCCTCGACATACCTACACATTTGCGCATATGGCGCGGCTGAACGAGCCGCCGATCGCGCCGCAGCCATCGGCGGAAACGATTGATGCTGTGAAGCGTCGCTTCTTGAGACAGAACCGTGAATTAGCAAAGACGAATTCGCAGCAGTCCATTCGCATACGGAGTCTGGAGAATGACTGTTCGCGACTACTGGCAGAGAATTTGGCGCTGAGGGAGCAGGTGCTGACCCTGCACAACAACATCGAAACGCGGCCCGCATTGGCTCACATCGACGCTGTCAAAAACGAGCTTGAGGCCAAGCTTCTGGAGCTTGGGGGCCTGGTCGCTGGGCTATCCAAAGTGAAGAGCGGGTCGGAAAGAGACACAGGAAGGCGGAAGAGCCAGGCCACAGCGCGAAGGAGGAGCGGTGAGAGGCAATGGAGGAGTGGACTGGGCTTGCAAGAGGTTGAGAACGGCATGCTGCCGACTATTGCAGAGGATAAATATTATCCTAGGAGAACTCTTGGGTGCGTAGTCCCTTCTTTGTTAGCCTGTCTTCAATCAGGCCCCCGATCATGGACCTCTGAGAAACAATTTACAACACAGGCTGACGAGTCACAGCGCTGAAGAGCTCCACCAAGTACTTACCGACCCTGACAGCCAATCGCCAGACATTGGACCCCCACCTGTTTCGCGATTCGAGGACGAAGACCCCATCGTTTTTAATACCAACATGTACACTGAAGAACCAGCAGAGGAGTTGGCAGAACACGAGGAAGCAGCCTTGTCCGCCAACCTCGAGACGCGTAAGAAGCGGAGAGAGAGCGGCCCAAAGCTGAACATTCGTCGTGTATCAGTCTTTGAGTCACCGGAAGAGACGAACGAGACAGCCGTAAAGCCAAGTCGCGTAACGAAACGGAAGTTCAGTGTACAGGAAGATGAGGACAGTCTCCAGTCCAAGGGAGAGCCATTCAGGTTCAGCCGCCGAACAACCCCAGCTGCTTCGGAAACTGAGGCATCTAACGAGGATTCTAGGCCCTCTTCACCAGAACGACCTGTTCTTGGAGCTAGTAAGTTCGATATTGAACATGTTGTGAGCAAGCTAACTGTTGAAGAACCCGTCAATACCGATCCAGTCCTCACAGTATCACCTAAGAAACAGCGCTCTTCGGTTGAGGAAAAACCCGGGAAGCCTGCTAAACCAGTAGTTAAACCTCGTGGTCGCCCACGCTTAAACATCACTCGCAATGGCGCGCAGTCTGACTTCCCCGTCGTACCAATTCCTGAGCCGATTCTGACAGCCGAAATCGTTCTTGACTCGCTACCACCGAAGACACCAGCTGTGGAATCTATTTTTTCGCCGCCTTCGACAGAACCTTCAACCCAGCGTCCAGAAAACAAAGACACGCCGCCACCTGGTGACCTCAACTCATCCGATCAGACCGGGCAAGGCGCCCGACCAGGACGTCGCGCACGCCCACAAGTCAGCTACAAGGAGCCTAGTCTCAATGTGAAGATGAGACGTCCCGATGCGAAGTTGGTCGACGCTGTCATCGATCGTAGGATTAGCGTGGAAGCTCAGTCAGCGCCTCCAACAACGGTGAAGCGAGAGTCTTCCAGTGATCTCAATTGGAAGCCAGTCACCTCCGTCTCTGGTCGTGGGGTGGAGGAGGAAGTCGAAGTTGGGAGCCCTTTGCGACAAAAGCTTGACAGACAAGTTCAAGACTCGAAAACCTCACCTGCAGCAGAGCCCACAACGGAGCGTTCCACGGCTTCCAAGGCAATCTCGGCGTTGATCAACGAGACAAGTACGGCCAAACGGAGAGCATCTGCTTCAGCAGATACTTTGATCCTGAAACCTGCAAGTGAGCCCATCGTAGCAAGACCTTCAGATCTAGCTGCCCCTACAAAGGCGCCGATCATCAAACAGGAACCGCAAGAGAAGGATAGCCTAGCCGTTTTCGACTTCACAGAGTCTTCTCCGGTAGACACGGTTCCCAACCCCCGAACACGCATCACCGAGCTCGCCAAAGCAGCACGCAACGCCCGCCGCCACTCCGCCATGCCCAGCACCTCGGCTACGACCGAAGACCGCAAAGCAGATAGACCTGAAGGCGCACTGCCGAGTTTGCACAAGCGAACAGGGAGTGGCTCAGTCAAGAGTGCAAGCACAACAAATTTGGGCAGCAGGAGCACAACGAACCTAGGCAAAAGCACATCAGCGGCTGCACGGCCATCAGCTAAAGAAAAGAAGCCAACCGCAGCTGCACAACTACCTACCGGTGGAAGTAGCAACGATCTCCGCGCAAAGGTCGACGGCGTGGATACAGAGAAAGAAATCGAGCCCAGAGCAGCGAGGGAGACGAGCGCTCTTAGGGCTGAGAGGGCTGCTAGTCGGAGGAAGAGCATGATGTTGTGAGCTGGACCCCACTATGCACTTTGTTCAACAGCAGCTGTGCTATACACTGTAGATACCGGCATGGTCTTGCACATGGAACCATCTTGCATGAAGCGTTCTTGCTTGGCTGATTTTTCTGTTCAAAGGATTCTGGATGATTGATTGTGTAATTTGACGTTTTCCATAGCGATGGCGTTTCGACAAATGATTACCAGATACCAGGTTCAAGTCTAATGGACTTTGAGTCACAACTGTTCGTTTCACGGAAAAAGTTGGTAGTTTTGTTTATTCTTAGCTTGGGTGGGTGGACGGATGAGAATGAAGATTGAAGTTGAGATTGTGCACTGAGGTTTCATGGTGCTTGTTGTGGTTGTGGGGTTCGGGGGAGTCTGTGCAGTGCTAGGATGCTCGGTTGATCTAGTGGGAGATGCTGAGTGATACTTTCAGCGTTGTTTTGACCCTAGGTGTTATCATTTGATTGTACTAACGCTTTCGGTGTAGTCCTGTCGTGGAACTTGTGGATACTGGAGGTGACTATCTATCGAAATGTAAAGGAAGCGTCCACACTAGGTACGTGGAAATTCCGTTCAAGCTGAACATTGTGTTCTGTTACCAAGGCACCCTTATAAGACTCAAACAGCATGTTTAAGCGTGTAATAGTAGATGAGGGCTTGCATATAAAAGAACATATGGAGATATATATATTATACACCCTGACTGGCACCCTTGACTTACTATAAATCGCTATCTATACCCCTTCAGACAAGAGTAATAACATACCGTTCATTCGTAAGCTCTGCATTATCAATGACCTTTGCACATACACTTTCCGCCACTGACATCGCTCCCTGTTCGAATGCCTTGCAAAACGGATCATAAACGTCCCTCTCATCAGAGCGGTGTGTTTGGTCCTTGAAGAATCGAAACATTCCGATCCGGCAGAACTGCCCAGAAAGACCACTCTCTTGCCTTAAAAGAATCCCGCAGATCATAAACTCAACTATCGGTTCGTCTTCATTGTTATGAAGAATCAAGCGGGATCCGGTCTTGCCACCAAAGAGTGGTAGCAAATAGACAGGACCAGCACCAATCTCCCACTCGTCATCTAGACAGTCTAGTGACACCGGATAGCCCCCCTCTTCATTCACATCCGGCTCTTCAGATTCGATCTTGACTGTATTCGCACTCGAAAACCGCGCAGCTAGCATGCCCGAGCACCTGATGCGCAGGCTCCCACCGCGAACCTCACCGAATGGATCCTGACCTATAGGCTGAGTCTCGGCGTCCAAAACGTGCGCATACATATTATCCAAAGCTCCAGGTTGTCTCTCTTGAAACAAGACTTCACCGTCAATAGCAGTCCACGACCAACTGGGCGCGCGCCACGGCGGTCGCTTCTGTAGAGCCATGACTCGCCAACAGAGTTGCGCTTCTATGTCTTCTTCTCGCCACATTCCGGCGAGATACTGTCCACCTCTCTCCTCGTGAATGCGGCGAACAATGCCAGAAAGTGCGGGCAGCTTGTCTTGACTGAAAGTCAATTCGGCTGCAGAATATAGTCGAACAACATTCCACCACCAGCCCTCGAAGCTTGCCTGCCTTGAACGCTCATCGTTCAGGCCACCTCCAAGGTCGCGTTGGAATCCATCCGGCAGGAATTCATTTGCAGTAGTGGTTCGACATTCCCAGAACGCCCCGCGGTTGCCGAAATGGATAGTTCGGGGCGAAAGAATCATTTCTTGGACTGCCCATGCACGTGTCGCCAAGTGTGATTTTGTGGTGGACATGCTGTAGACATGTCGGGATAGGAATTCTCGTACCAATTTGCTTCCGTTTACGGTGATGGATGCCCGTAGTCCATCCACTAGGTTGGGTGATTTCAGAAAACAGCCTTCGTGCACGTTGACAGCAGAGGCTGCAGCTATGTTGACAAATGAGCCACCGTAAACGGAGCCCATCAAGCTGGCTTCTCGCCTCCAGTCCTCTGTGTTTCCCTGCAGAATGCATAAAGAATCAATCCATATGTAGTCCAATCCGAGTCGCCGGCTGATGTAGATAGCGTCCCTAAATGTCTTGGGGAGCTCATGGAGAGGAATTTCCTTCAGAAAGGAATCATGATTCTTTTCTGTGAGTTTTATAAAATCCTCGTTGCCCCAGCGATGGCTGATGGTACTATAGCGAGGCTTCGTCTCCCATCCTGCCGTAGGGACTAGTTGTGGGACATTGCCGGCGATAGAAACTAATCTGGTGGGCAAGGCACCTGGAGTCTCCTTGTTGCAATCAGGGTGGTCTTCGAAGCATTTCTTTGTCCAGGTATTCGCAATATCAAGCACCTCCCTTGGCTCGTCATAAGTATCAACTGTGGCGCGTTAGAAGTGCTCAGGATAATTAAGAGTTACTCACCGGAGGGCTCTAGAACGGCGGATTCAAACGTCATTTCTAGAGCTATACCGCGATTACAATGATCAGAAACCTTTCCTGGGAAGTTTATCCATAGCAGTTGCTGTGTATTGATGCCCCAGTTTTGCAAGGACAAAGATGCCATTGCTCTGTCGTTGAGATACCCCAGCCGCGCCTCAATCCTTCGGAAGGTTCCTAGGAGTTCGGCGTCCACGATCGTCTGCAAGATAAAAGCACAAAACTTGCAACCATTCCGGACCGCCGCTTCGATTACTAGAGTGTGGCATTCTTTCGCGACAGTATGCTTCCAATCTGCACCTGAACCGACCCAGTTTAGCCCTGTCCCCGGGTCCTTGACCTCGAGATCACCAAGATCTGGCCAGTTGTTGAACAGATGCTGACAATCGCTACAGAATCCATTCGCAACAGGGACTTCTTCAGCTAATTCGGCTATGCATGTCTTGATTGTGTCTTCGTCAAGCTGGTCGGACTGAGTTTCTTGAATGACGGCATCCCTTGATTTGAGGGATCCACTGGCGGCTTGGTAATTTCTGTGCCAAAGCTCAAGTTGTTGAGGGCTTGTTACCGTTGGTGTCCGAAAGCATCGTTTGATTATGATGTGGCGTTTAACCTTGAGCTGATCTCGACCAGCCACCTGTTCCGAGAAAGAGGTGTTCTCACGGTTGCCGCCCCAGTCTTGCTCCATGTCTATGGGTTCTAGGCGATTTAACGTAGGCGGTCGAATTCACTAAAGAGGAGCTCTGGGGCGCTACTCTGAATCGAACAGAGAAGGGGGGATAGATTTGGAGTCTGGTAAGTCAGTGAGTAGTTTTAGGCACAGAATGGGTCGTGTGGCTTAAGCTATAAACGTAAGAATGGTTTGCAGCTCTTCCGGGGATAAGCACATATGTAACTCGGTCGGTCTAACTTACCCTTCGTCTATCCACACAAATACAACAACGCATGAAGTCCATCCACTGATAGGATTAAGCGGGAATCATCCTTGCTAGGCAACACTCCGAGGAGCCTTATTTCGAGAGCGTCTGGGCATCTGCATGACCTCTCTCGCAACATAGGCTCCCATTTCAGCACCCATAGGATAATTAGAGTGACCCAGCTGAGATCAGTTGGGCCGATCCATGCTGCTTTGATCTGATTTAGAAGACCTGCGCCACAGTCCTTGTAATCGAATATGCAAGTGCGAGGATAGTCAAAGAGAGCCACGATAGCAGTTGGAAGCTGGGGACGACTTTCACATCTCTCCCTACTAACGCAGCTCTATTTGAGTGCATGGCCAAGTCCCTGGTCTACAAAGTGCATCTACTGTATCTGTAGGATGTGCTCAATAAGTTCCAGGGTTGTTGTTATCGATGGTCTGTGCTCAGACACTGCACCTCGGTTCCGGCAAAATACAACAATGGTCGCCTTCAAGCTACCTACCTATATGGTATGGTATGATAGACCTCTAGCCAAGAGCTGCAGAGATGGGGTGTTATTCTCCATGGCTCACTACGACTAGGTAGGTCATGTCTAACTCTTCGCTCAGCAATTGATCCAGTTGAACCATCACCTACCTACTCTATGGTAGGTTTGACACTGCCCAATTTCTGCCAGCTTACGCTGTCACAACAAGTGGACCTGTAGAAATTTCTGAATATCACCGCAATCGCGGCAGTCAGTATGGCGGTAGTCCTCAAGTTCTGCTCGCGCCCCTTTCAAATTCTCCGAAGTCCCCAAGGCGAATGGAGAGATCAGCCTCTTCGTCCAATGCCACGGCCGATTGCTCTCGAACGTCACTGAAGTGGATTCAGAAGATCGAGAGCTCTTCGTTGGAGGTGATCCTGGACCGATGAAGTCCTGGTCATGGCGTCGACAGGTGAAAGACTTCAGGAGCACCAACTTTCGAATTACGCCATCCCGGAAGTGCAATGCAGAACCTTTTGGATAGTGGAAAGTCCAGATGGCCATCATATAGCAGACTTTAATTATGTCTCCGGTGGACATCGATCGGACCTGGACGTGGTTATTGCCAACGGGAAGAGACAAGAAGACGATGTAGTGGTGCACATCCAAAAAGACCAGAGCGCAATCACGACTCAGGTCTTCTCCAAGAAGAACTGTACCTATGGTATTGCTGAATTGCTGGTGATGTGGATCCTGCCATCGTACGCCCTCTGGTTTTGATCAAGAAGCGGTTGAAGCTAATTTTTAGCACAGATATTGATTGTTGCTCTATGTCGAGCTAAGATGCATCACGTGTCGAGACAATAGAATTTCTAGGCTTCGGAGTTGGGACCATAACGTTGGAGTTGTTGACTGTTCGCGAACCGCAACGCAGAGAGTGGAGTAGGTGCAGTGTACCGGCAATGTAGTAACTAGATGGGCAATCACAGCGAACCGGCACTGTTGTATGTCGTCAGAGCTTTCTTCTTCGCTCGAAATTCCACCGTAGTTGTGAGCCTGAAACCTGTATTGTTTGGGGAAGGTGATGGATTGCATATGCTATCTCCACACAACAACTCAGACGCAGAAGTCACTACAGTATCGCAAACACGCTCAAGTTCGCTGTCATCCTTTATTCGCCTGTATCTGTCCACCCAAGTCTTCCCTACAGGCCCATGTTCCCACTCACTTTTCCCTATTCTCAAACCAGTCTCCCTCTCCCCTCTCCCGTCCAAACACTCTCTTAACCCCCTTGGCCACCGCATCCGTGACACTAAAATCATTGAATAACCACTGGTTCGAGTGTCGTCCATAATACTTGAATTGCATTCCCTTGGCTTCACCCTCGCTGCGCGAGCTCCGTGTGCTGCCCTGTGTGTCGCGGCGGCTCCGTTTATGGATCCTAGGCTTGCTGAATTCGCCGGGTCCGACTTGCGCGCTGGCATGGGAGACTTGTAGACCGGCAGATGATCGCGAGTCTGTTGTGGACATGGTGGAGGACTTTGAGAACCTAGGGAGGTGCGAGGCTTGGGAGTCGAAGGAGGAGGTTCGGCCTCGTCGTTGGGCTGGGGTTGAGGAAGAGCGGACTCCATGTTCGTTTTCCTTGTTATTGGTAGAGGATGAGAATTGGAGCGTGTTGAGTCTTGAGGTCAAGTCTCGGGCTGAGATGGAGGTGGTGTAGTGGTTTGTCATCGGCGTGGTGGTTGAATTGATGCGAAGATCAATCGATGATAAAATTACTGGTCAAGTGGTTGAGTTCGTTTTGTGGTAGGTATATATATGGTATGTTACTGATTGACGCTTGGTGTCTGATGTTGATTGCCCTGGAGATGTCTCGTAACTGGGGTCGGATAGATGGTTCCAGCCGCTGTTGACCTCCAACCTGAGGGGACCTGGCTACTATATATCAACATGTTCTGCGTCCTCGCCAAGCTTTCCATATCTCAGCACCACGTAGTCAAGACCTTTTACCCGTTCCCAAGCTTCTAATGTGGGTCACCGGTAAACGCTCCAGTCCACAGACCCAACATCCACAAACCCAACACCCTCCTCATCCCGGCCTCCGCAACCAATCAACCAGCTACCCTCCTCCCACCTTACCCTTCATGGAAACCACATGACCAGTTTGTACGAAAAGTCAATGTCAGCCTTACGCCTCAAAACGGATAATCGGCACACCGTGCACTAGCCACAACAGCCACACCCAATCCGCGCCTCGTCCTCACGCTCAGGCCGCGAGGCCACACACGCACGTCCGCTGCTCTTCGGCAGGTATGACATCGATGGCTAGCTCGTTCGATAGGTAAGCAGTCTCGTGATGTGCGCAGTCGCGCAAATCCAATGATAGAGGGGGCCGATTTTGCCGGCTAGTCATCAATGGGGGTTTGGAGCAGTCTCGGCAGTGACGAAGTGGGTGTTGAGCCGCATATCAGTCATGTCAGTGAGCCACATGGGGCTGAATTCTAGGTTCAGTGACGTGGGTGAGGACCGAGGATGATGAAGCTTTGCAGTTGAGCAATAAAAGGACCTGTAGACCGGTCGTGACGGCGGGTGTCGGCGTATGATGTTGAGACTCAAGAGCGGAAAAAGCGGAGAGGTAAAACAGAGTGTTGCAGTTGGGAAAGTACAGCGTGGTAGAACTTTCGTATACTACAGGTTGTCTTTGTGTACATTGCACAAGCACAAGCATGTTGACGATAGACTTGGGCGAACACATTGAACTAGGCCTTGGCTACATATGGCCATTTTCATCGTTGCAAGACCTCGGGAAGGGTATGTTGTACGAGCAGAGGTCATGCTAGAGATGCCCTGCACCTGCACACGGGTCAAGAAGCCAACCCGGCAGGAGCTGCTCGCAACGACTGATGCCCATCGGTAGATGAACCGCTGCAAGCATACCCGAAATATCATCCAATCTCCGCGTAATACAATCAGACAATTGCTGTAGGCTATACCAATCGTTCAACGTTGCATTCAATAACGCCATACGCCGAATTATCGTGGGTATATCAATATCAAGACGCCTGCTAATCCCACGCATGAACCTAATGTATCAGAGGCCCGGAACCCCATCCTTTGTCCGTATCCGTCCCTCCCGTACAGACCCTATAGTAACTCCCGCCTCCCCTGTCATCCAGCCAGGCATCTGCTCACCATCCACGATGCCTTCTTCCGCCAATTGCCGTATGCCCGCAAAGATATGTGTACCTTGGAACGTAACGCGCACGCTAGGCACCCAGCCTTCCTCGCTCTGAATCTCTTCGAGGTCTTCTGCTGTCCTGTCGAGGAGTGAAGGTCTACCACGACGAGAACGATTTGATGTTTGGTCATTTGGGCTTGATGTGTCGCCGTTGATTTGTGCGAGTGTGTCGTCATCGGGGCCAGTTGGAAATGGGTCATCTATGCGGACTTCTACTCTCTCTACACCTTGGCCGTCATCTGGTTTCGCCGAGCTTCCAAATCGCCCTGCTGCTACTTCTTTGCGTCGTTTAGCTTCTGGTGATTCTTTGTCGTCCAGCGGACGTTTAGGTCTGCCTGGTCCTGGTTTTGTACCATTTGTTATGCTTTTGCTGGACGCATTCCTCTCCTTTTCATCGGCCTTTAGCGTAGTGATGAAGTCCAGCGCATTCTGACTGAAGCTGTGATCCTGAAAAATACTCCAGCCTCCTGTTGCTGCATTGCTCTTGCCAGGCCCTCGGTACGTTAGGAGGGCATCTAGAGATTTTGTGGTGAAGTTCGTGGTGGTGAGCTGATACCGAGCTGACGGGCGAGAGAAAGCTCTGGGTATAGCCTGTTGCACGATATCCCGCAAGTGTCGTCCATCATCACCCACTACTTGTCCTGTAAGCGTCGCTAGTGAGGAATATACAAAGGGAGATCCATTTGGCCAGATGAAGAAGACGGCTTTCGCGCTGTCTGCACTGCTAGAATCCGCCGCGAGTGAAGCTTCATTGCTATATGGTGAGTCGTGTATGTAAACGCGCAGTATTGTCATAGGCGAGGTTTTGATCCGTGTGATTAGGTAGTGCGCCTTCATCAGTGGCGTTAATTCTCGCGCAAGATTTGACATGAAAGTCTGTGCTTGGAAGCGCGGCAGATGGTCCGAGTCGTTAGTGACTTCCATATCAGCAACGGCAGACCGCGCATTTGGTATTCGTGTAAGGCGTTTTGCAGTCCAGCGCAGTGCGTTGGGATGATCGAGCAGGTATTGTATCTCAGCCGTTGCAAGCTGGTACATGGATATGCCCGTCCTCCAGTCGCCTTCCAATATGCGATCCAGGACCTCTCTTCGACCACCCTTGCGTGCAGCCAATTCTCTGTATATCTCCTGGAGTGCTTCATAGCTCTGCGCCGGCGTGTACAGTTCCTCGTCATCTTCATCGTCGTCTTCACCAGCTCCGTCTATGCGACGATCATTCAGCAAGTAGGGCTTGCAGAAGTCGCGGTTCTTCTTACTCAGCCATTGCTGCGCGAGAGATGTGAGGGACTGGCGGGACAGCTTCGTAAAGGTGCGCTGGACTTCGCGATGGCTGACGGGTAGGCGGTGAGAGTGCGGTATGTTCTTGTAATCCGGGGCGGTCGCCATTGTATGCAGCTTGTCGTCGTCTACATGAGCCTTAGTTGTGAACGCAATGGTGCAGGGCCGTGTTTGTCATTGTTATCGATAGCGAACTGGCGCGGTTTGGACGCGTCGTACCTGTGCTAGATGGGACGGAATGGGCACGGTCGTACTGTCACGTGATGCCAGCGATACCTGTAGAATGCGGGGTCCATCCAGCACGAGGGGAACGCACGGGCAGGCCTTGAAACCATGAACTACTGTGTGGTACATGTAAGATGAGACGAACACCTCCCAGTTGAAGCGGTCGCGACACTCTGTCAGGTGTCATGTCTGCCATACTTCCCACGCTCCCTTGTATGCTTGCGAGTCCAAGTAAGATGCATACAAGCAGGTGTACCAACTTCGGAAGGCTATGGTACCAAGGTTCAGTGATGGAATAGAGGGAGGGCACAGGTTGGTTACTTGGTCTCTCCCAAGGTCAGGCAACCGCGTCAGGTAACGGGACCCTCCACCTCGGGCATCCTGACTGCATTGCAAATGTCGTTTGGTAAGTTCGCCGCAGCCGGAAGTTGCCCCGATCGTCGTCCATCGGCGGGTGAATCTCGGGGCGGAGAGCTGAGGCTTCATTGGCTCTCTGTCCATCGACACTATCTTTGATTACAAAACCTAACAATGAGTGCCGAGAACAATATGAAGAAGAGTGACCTGGCGTATAGGAGCATCAGCAAGTCGCAACCACTCCAAGGTCCATACAGCGACCTGCGACATCCGCACAACTAGATGACTTGATGTACACTTTGAGGCAGAAGATACCTCGATCTGCAGCACTCAAGGCTCCAGGTTCAAGAGCGCGTGGGGTGCAAGCGTTCGGCAGACGCCGTTTTGGCTCTGTAATCACACTGAGTTCCACTAAGACAGCTCCGGCGCGGGGTCTAAATCTCGAACGACCGACCGAGATCATCTTGAGTAGTCGGAACGTCACCACTTTTCCGCACACGCACACACACACACACATACTCTCTCTCTCCCTCTTGTCTCTCTCTACGTATCCAGCACTGTGTGCAGAAATACACGTCCAAGCGAATTAGGACCTCACATTGAATCCATATCCTACCGGAGGACTAGTCGACTGACGCCAGCGCTGGTCCGGGCCCTCGCCTCTCAACACACGGGTATTGCCGTGACGAAATCCCCTCCACGCACCAGACACGACGACACCAACATCAATCTCGAGCACTCCTCATCTGCTGGTCAATTCAGGCTTCGGCGTTGTCGCGAATGTCGGCTTACAAAGGGCATCGCGGGCCCAACGTGTCCCAGTGCATTGCGAACCTGAACACGCTCTCGCCTACGCAGGATCTGCCTGCAGATCCGGTTCCGGTCGAAGACGACTTTTCGGCCTTTCTCAACGCAGATTTCTACGACGTCAACGGCACGCGCACTTCCAGCATCGATTTCACGTCTCCTGTAGACTTCAACGTCGACGTCGACGCTGAACCGACGCAACCGCCGAAAACCGGCGTACCTCTTGCACGCCCTACCGGAACCACTAGCGTTGATCCCACCATGGACTTCAGCTTGCAAGGTAAGCACATCTCCATGCTCAGCGCACTTCGCTGTCTATTGCCTCTATGATATTCGGATATGAGCTTCCGTCGTCATGGTCGTGCAAAATGCTTGCAACCATTTTGTCCAATGGGCGGCTTGCGCGGCGCTTGACAACCCCGCCTTGTGCAGTGTAACCCCCACACTTGTACTTTAGCCACCTGGTGTGCGGGATGCAACCGCAGCCCTGCCGAAGAACATCAACATGCTCTCCAAGCACGCAATAGCCCGTGCTCCGCGGTTTGCTTCACACAGGCGCACATTGCGACTCGAGCTCCTCGTCACACCATCGTCGTCGCTACACTCATACTACAGCCATGGCTGACTTTGATCTCTTTTCAGGCGACTTCCACTTTACCGACTTCAACAACTTCGGCCCAACGACCCTGCTTGACCCATCTCTCTCCAGCCTGCCGCAGTCTCAGCCAGCACATTACTCTCTACCACATACGTATGGCTCGCCCACTGCGTCTATTACCCCGCTCGGTCAGGACTTCGACTCGAGCTTGAAGAAGCGCAAGCTCGACGATGACATCCCCGAACATCTAGATGCGAATGCCCGCGTCGCCGCCGAAGAGGACAAGCGACGCCGCAATACTGCTGCAAGTGCCCGCTTCCGCGTCAAGAAGAAGCAGCGCGAGCAAGCACTCGAGAAGACCGCCAAAGACATGTCCGACAAGGTCAACATCCTTGAGACGAGGATTCAGCAGCTCGAGACGGAGAACGCATGGCTTAAGGGCCTTATCACGGAGAAGAACAGTGGCAAGAGCTCTTCTGAGCTCATCGCTCGTCTAAGTAAGCACGAGGAGGGTG
Organism: Plenodomus tracheiphilus IPT5; assembly: GCA_010093695.1. Taxonomy (NCBI): domain Eukaryota; kingdom Fungi; phylum Ascomycota; class Dothideomycetes; order Pleosporales; family Leptosphaeriaceae; genus Plenodomus; species Plenodomus tracheiphilus. The sequence continues at coordinate 218,795 of MU006336.1, forward strand.
CAGGTGGACGGAGTAGCGGTGCGCACACTGATGGTGTCGGTACCAAGGCTGAGGGCCCAAAGGCGGACGCCTAAAATTATTCTAGTTTCTTTTTTGCCGTAGACTGGCCGTTGTTGGATGTTTGGTCCGATGCGTACGCTCAAGCTCTCCCAACACAAACATGGGAACGTTTTGTACGGTTCGATAGGCCTTCACGTTGGGGACACGAGCAGTAGACTATTTTTGTGGATACCATTTCAAAGCCCATAATGCAAGCTTTCAAGTCACTTTGAGCTTTCCTTGATGTTTACTACAATGAATAGATCTGTATGGTCGGGTTTGGTGTTGATTTGATCGACAAGAGCTGATTTTTCAAAGATCTCCTCATGTTCAGGGTTGACTGTGATCAGCCACGACTTACGATGAGACATCGTCATGTTGAGTGCGTGAAATGAGGACATGGAGAATGTCGTGATGGTGAAAGAGAAGTTCAAGTACGACACAGGTATAGTGAGAGGTTGACACGACTGTGCTGAACCGGTGGGGTTGAGTTGATGGCCTTACACTCGTTTAAGAAAAGAGAATAGACTCTAGACTGAGACGGAGGGGATTAGAACATGCCGTATACGAACAGTGCATAGATTACAAGACATGCCGAGGGAAAAGTAGGTATCACATTTACAGCTTCGCTAACAAGACTCTCCATACGAGACTTATGCACACATGTGATCTCACATGACAACCTTCACCGCCTCCCTTGTTCTACGGCCCTCTTCTCTCCCCTCAATCTCCTGCTGACAGTTATATGGCAATCCAGGTGAGAGTGACCACAACGTCCATGCCTTTCTTCTCTGCAGCCTCCCACTTGTAGCTATAAGTGCCGTCCTTCTCGTTATTCCAAAAGGCGCCCACGGCGCTGTGCATGCCGCGGCGGCCGTGCTTCTCGGGTTCTGAGGGCGAGCCAATGTGCTGGATGATGGTGCTGTTGACAATGTATTTATAGGCGGGTTGGGCGGGTTCAGAAGAGGTGTTGGATTCGGCGGTTGAGGAGGTTTTGCTGATCAGGGATTCAAGTATGGTGTGCTGGAGTGGTGTTAAAAGATGGCTGCATAGGTCTACGCAAATGTGGGGGGTAGAGGACCAATGCTGTCCAGGTCGTGTGCGCAGTATGATGCTGATGGGAAGAAGGGGATGAACTCACGATGATGGCGTTGTTCCATTCTGTGGTCTTGGAGTGGTCGTATGCTTCAGCAGCGCCGAGGGAATGCTCGCAGGCCTTTGAAACCATGTTAGTGTGCGGTCTCAAAGGTCAAGGAAGGGGCTGCATACGCTGCTAGCAATTTGTTCGAGCTCAGAGGTCGGGAGCGGTGACGCGATCTACATCTGGTGAGCAACGCTGCCTGGGCACAAGTATAGTCGCAGTACTGACGGCAGCCATTGTGGTATAGCGATAAAAATGGGCTCAAGGTTATGTTGGGGGGGCAGACAAGCGTTGCGTGGGTGTCTTGGAGAATCTGGCGAGGCTTGAAACACCGTCTGCACTCTGTTGGTGTTTACGCCGGATGTTTGCGAGGGCCCAAGCGCCGGGCGTCGGGGTGCACGATCCCCAGACAGCCAGTCGAGCCAGTCGAGCCAGTTGCACATGGGCCGAGACAGCCCCGGGGCGCTAAGGGCGTCTCAATCACGTGGGTGCCCTGATTGGACGGTAGGTGCGCTGCTGCGTCAACGCTTCTTCGCGCCGTGGAGAGCTTCTTCCCTGCAAAGGCAAAGAGAAACTGTTCTCTTTTCTTCGTCAACAATCATCGAGAGTGCTTGCGCCCCTTCCGTCCCAAGCTGCACCGCACTACCATCGACAAACTCTGCACCCAATCGACTGCAGCATTCGCTGGGAACAACTCGAGAAGGACCTCTTTTATATATACACACGCCAGCGGGACTGCACACCATCACCATCATGTCTAGCCAACCTCTCCTCCAGACTGCTCCGGGTACGTCAATATCCTCTCTGCCCTTGCTTTTGACCAACACTTCCTAGCTGCACCCGTTCCATCAGCTAACTCGACTACCACAGGCAAGCGCATCGCCCTCCCCACCCGCGTCGAACCAAAAGTCTTCTTCGCAAACGAGCGCACCTTCCTCTCATGGCTCAACTTTACCGTTATCCTCGGCGGCCTCGCCATTGGTCTTCTCAACTTCGGCGACGGTATCGGCAAGATCTCCGCTGGCCTCTTCACGCTTGTTGCCATGATGGCCATGTTGTATGCCCTCTTTACCTTTCACTGGCGTGCGAGGAGTATAAGGATGCGTGGTCAGGGAGGTTTCGACGACAGACTCGGCCCGACCATCTTGACCATTGCGCTCTTTTGCGCCGTTGTCGTGAACTTTGTGTTGAGGTTGACAGTGGGAAGCGAGAAGAAATAAAGAAGCCATAAAGAGGGAAATGTCTGGTCGGAGAAGGATAGATCACATGTGCACGTGGCATCAGGACGCCAGATTACAATCTAGAAGGTAGGGGCTTGGGTGCTTAGTAGGAGAGCGCCATCCTGAAGACTCAGGTCGACGGTGTTCGGGGAGGGCATATGTACAGGTGCACTGGGAGTGCAGGAAAGATATCGAGGAGAATTGGAGTCAAGCTCGCAGCCGCCTCAGGCTTGTATTCATATCGCTGTCAGCACATATTCTTTCAGTTGACGGTTCTAGCAGGTATTCAAAAATCGCAATTCTTGCACTACTGCATTGTGCACGACTATGGGGTATTACAGCAACAGAGAACAGAGTTTCTACACACCTTGCCTCGAGGCGTCTGTGGTGCAGTCGTAAGCTGTTGCCAGGCGCCATACGCGCATTCTCGTAAACTTCTACAACTTCTCAAAAACGCGATGGGGCCTCCGCATGATAATTTCCTGGAAGCGTGGCCCAGACGGACTGGTCGCCATCAATGCATCAACGCACCAACGCGACAACGCACCAACGCACCAATGCACCCACCCACCGACCTATCACTGTTCCCCAGATTCCGTCATGCGACCTATGCTCTGGAGTGACTGCTCGCTTAAGAAGCGGATTTTGTGCATGTAGTGCAATGTTTCACTGCATGGTCATAAGGCTGATGGCTTACCAGGTGCTTGCTTCCTGCTTCCTCCTGTGACCGACTATACGGCAATCCAATCCTGGTTTTGTATCACTCTCTCTTGCAACAGAAGCTTAGCAGAGCAGCATTTCGGCATTGCGCACTTGAATGTGTCAACGTTGTGGCTCTACGTTATGGCTAAGGGGAAGAAATACTCCTCGTTCGCACTCAACCTACGGCACACTGATGATACAAGCAGTGGCGAAAAAGGGAATGCAGAGACTCTGTGTTGAGCGCATGTGAGGTGGCGTCAATTCTGTCTTTAGGAGGTGCTGCGCGATCAATATGTTCTCTATTAGCGGAAATCAGTAAAAATTGGTCGTTCCGGATGTGACATGCCTATGTATCCTTAGATGATCCGTCGAGTTCAGCTTGAGAGCTGCCTGAGAGACATATACAACTGCTTCAACACATCACCATGATCACAGGCTCGTTGGAAGCGTGGTCGTGAAGCTGACATTGCATCGGGATCTTGACGTCTCAGTAGCGACATATCATGCAACTCTGGCCTCCAGCAAGTTTCTTACCGTGGCTGATGCCCAAAGCTCAGGCGTTACAGCTCAGACGTCAGAAAAGATTGAAGCCTACTTACTTTGAGATCAGCACCAATTGGAATGGCCTACGAGGTCTACTCGGTGGTACGGGCCGGTTCAATATTGTTGTGTTTGTCCGCCCGAGAGCATGATCTGCACTTGGCCTGTGGTTTCTGGAAGATGGTGGCGTAGAGCCTCGAACAAGATGAAGAACACTTGCCGCGCGCAGTGGTTGCATGAAGAAGTTCGTGACACAGTCTAACATTCCTTGAGCAATGTGGCAAATGTCGATATGGGTCGCTCTGGTCCTAAGCTCACGTCGAAGTCCTACGATAATCTTAATCACTGTGTACGATCTATGGGAAAACAACAATATGCTATTAACAAGTACATATGGGATCCTTAAAGCGGCTCTCTTGTCCCATGGCATCGCCGGATATACAACAATAACCCAACAACCTTTCCTGAAGAGAAATATAATTGTGCTCAATTTTCTTCTATTATGCATTTACCAGTGACCATGTTCGGTTCATGCCGGTTGAACCTCGAGGAGGTCATCAGATGACGTTGGCCACATGTCCATCTACACTCTGCATGCAAATCCAAATGTAGTACGCTAGATACCCCCCGTACGCCGAACATCGCACTCATGCGGATACCCCTTACGCTAAAACTCACCAAGATGACGACGTGGACACAGTGGAAGCCATTAATGAGATAAGTTACACAGATCATCCCACGGAATTGGTCATTTTCCCTACAGGGCGAATTAAACACACCGTACTTTCCTGTATCGTGACTGCTACAATCTATCCACTCAGCTCAATTGAAACTGATCATGGTGTTTCAACCCATGCTTCTTCGCTATTGAAGCGCGAGGTAGATCATGCTCACGAGACTGACAACATCAGCAGCAAACCCGAAAATTAACACCACTAGCACCCTGCTCACTGACTCCGTGCGCTCAAACAGCCCAGATACCGGGAACTTCGTGTGTGGTCAATGCAAATGGTAGGGTTACTCTCCGCAGTTCTGTGCTCAAACCCGGGTCTCGCTTGCCACCGGCAATTGAAATCCCATGGTTCGTCTCGAGGTCTCGCATGATCCACCCACATGCTTCTTAGACCTTCTACATTTGTACAAAGGCACTGTAATATGTGCTAACATCTGGGGCTCTTGCGAGGTGATCAATGAATAGCTGAGCCAATTAATTTCGGTATCGTCTCCATGAGACGGCGCTCAACCTCACTGAAGGGCCTTGACAGGGCTCCCACCGGAAGAGCAGAATTTTGTTCCGGAAGAGATGAACTGAGCTTTGACCTTGATGATGATGGAGCGCATCTTTGACTGTTCGGCTCGACACATGGGAAGGACGGCTTCAGCGGGCAAGCACGACGTCGTCCAAGTGGAACAGCATAAAGAGTGAGACGCGGAACCTTCGATTTGAAAGTCATCAACAGACTTTCATACATACCCAAAAGCTGTAGGGACCTCTTTCGTAACCGCACTCCATCATGTTGGTTAAGCTTGCCTTCCTCGCAGGTCTTTTGACCCTCACCTCCGCAAACCCCATTGCAACCCCCCTGGACAAATCTGCAACACCCGTCCGCCGTCAAGCTGCGTCTCTTTGTTCTCAATACGCCTACTATTCTGCCAATGGCTACGAGTTCAACAACAACCTCTGGGGCCAAGGCGCCGCAACCTCTGGCAGCCAATGCACATACGTGCAGAGCACGTCCGCCACCAACGTCGCATGGTACAGCACCTGGACCTGGGCGGGTGGTCAGGACAACGTCAAGAGCTACGTGAATGCCGGTAGACAGTTCGCCACGGGCCTCACGATTAGCAACATCAAGAGCATGCCCACGACTATCCAATGGAACTATGATCAAACCACCAACGTGCGCGCTAACGTCGCATACGATGTGTTTACCGCTCAGGATCCGAATCACGACAAGAGTAGCGGTGACTATGAACTCATGGTCTGGTGAGAAAAGCCTTGTGATCAATTCCTATGACTTAGGGTAGATGCTAATCTGGAATAAGGCTTGCACGCATAGGAGGCGTGTATCCCATTGGCAGCAAAATTGCTTCTGTCACTGTTGCAGGTTACAGCTGGGACCTCTACTACGGCTTGAATGGTTCCATGAAGGTTTACAGTTTCCTTCCTGCCAACGGCGTGTGGTATAGTAACTTCAGTGCCGATGTCAAGGCGTTCTACAACTACTTGAGCAGCAGCCAGGGGTTCCCGGCTAGTACCCAGAACTTGATTGGTAAGTGAACCCGCGTAAATACTGTTTTTGCAGCAACATACTACACCATGACAGACGAGCCAAATGCTGATAGTGCAAATAGTTTTCCAGCAGGGCACTGAGGCTTTCACCGGTGGACCAGCCAAGTTCTCCGTTACGAGCTATAGTGCCAACATCAACACGTAGGTGGGAAGCGAGGGTGTCTTCTGATCGTTTACACATGATTAGGGGGGACCAAGGCTAGAGCTAAGGCAACTCAGTGTTAAGTCCAAGCGCTGTCATCGTAAGCCTGAGTGTTCAGTTGGACAAGCCTCCTGCTGGGCTTCTTTTATGACGATCCTGCACATATGTTATTTGCTTCGAATGTTCTGTATATACTCATGGTGGATGATCAAGGACTTTCGCTCTGAACGAACAATATATATGGTATTCACAACTTTGATGTTTCAAAGAGGACGTTACTGTCCAACGTTGCACTAACTTTTTAGTGCACAACAACGTGGCAGACTGGTGACTCGAACGCCCCGCGTTACCATGGGATCACACCGCCGGATCTGCCAGACAACTGCACGACATCGCTTCACGTAGAGCTAGCTAGAAGATGTGAACATGAAGGTGTCACACATCTTACCTGGCTAAATTCTCAATGCGCAGGAGCACCGCCACAGTACGAACACAGTAGTCTTACGGCTCCTACTTTTCACCTCACAACGCAAAGGGCTAGTCAGTCAACATGATCACAGGGCACAGAGTCTGTCATGACCCATTCTTTTCAGCACGTCATCCTGAAATCTTCTCATGAACAGTACAAGCAAGCATATCAACGGAACAGCACTCTTAGCCCCAGACTGGCTATACCCACCTGAGTTTCCCCATAACACGTCCAACCCTTTAGTGTAACACTCCACGACACCATGCACAACCGGCAATCCAGGACCCGTTCCCTTCCCCTCCCCCCTCACCCACCCACCCACCACATTGCCCTCGGAACAGTGCAGCATCGACGATGACCCGGCTCAGAGACCCGACTCAACGCTATCTGACACACATACTCTGGTTCCTCTCGCGCGCAGCTTTGCCGCGAAATGACCCATGCTCGGGATTACGATACTAGTAACTCACTCGTGCCACATGTTGATCGTTAGATGACAAAACTTCGGACCCCCCCCCCTTGCCAGACCTAGTACGATCATCCACAAATGGCCCCGGATAAGATGATGAGACCACTCACCCATCGCGCAATATCCTCTAACGCTATCATGTACGGAAAATGACGGTGAAAGATTTGACGTGCCGTGCAAGGTTGTTGGCCGCAGGCGGCATCCGGAGCGTAGGCCCGGGATGTTGTGGCTATAGTAGCGTAAGTAGGATGGGTCTCGTGCTGCCTTGTTGGTTGCTCTGAATGGCGTTTTTCTCATTTTTTTTTCTGGCTGGCGGCTTGTGCGGCGCAGGGTGTAGGCTGCATTGGTGTTCAAGGGATGGTGTCGTGGAGATCAAGGGGATAAAGGACACGATAGAGACGGTATCAGCACGAGCGATGAATTTCAATTTGAAATACCCTCTTTTTCACAAGATGTTGAGCGTGGACAGATAGGAGGTGATGAGGAGGTAGTGTCAAGTGATGTCCAATGCCAAGTGGGGAAGTAGGATGGGAGAAGGTTACGAGGAAGCCTCCGAGCAGAAGTTTGCCACTAAGTGCAGTACTCCATGCCCGCCTCTTCACTACTCGCATGTCTAGATGGCGGTGAGGGATATAATCATTTCGCTTATTCGAATGTGTTGCTACAAGCTTGACCAAAGTCCGCTAAATTGCACACATGACAACCAAAAAAGTTGCTCTCCACTATCCCACCTTTTCCGCAGCCGCCCACATAATGCAATAACAAATAGGAGGCCCATGGTATCTCCCGGAACGCCATGAGACAATGCAATCATACCCATAGCGTCGTGCAAGCCACCCAATCCCATAATATACATTGTCCGAATCTAACCTCATCATCTTATGCTTGAACTCGTTCGACTGACTGAGCTCGGTGTACGTGTATGCACTGGCTCTATTGCCAGACTGTTAGCTCTTGGTGCAAGGCCCTCGGGCCAACTAACTCTCTCCCTATGCTCCACAGAGGGGAGCTGGTCGTTTTCTTTGGGCGTACCAAGTCGCTTTTTGACTTTACCCCATCGCTTAGACTTCCTTGTTGTAGTTGTTGTTGGTCCGTGTCTTTTCGCTTCCGCCTCCATCTCACGTCTTGTTTGTTCGTCGCGCACGGGGTCTGAGAGCGCTTGCGCTGCTGGAACAGTATTGAGCCAAATGGGATACAGTGTGCCAGCCGCGTAGGCTGCAGCGATGACGACGAAGGCGTACTGCGCGTTATGGATTTTGAGTGCGGCGAACATGATAGGTGGGAAGACGGCCCCGCCACCGATAGCAGCAGTGAGCAGAACTGAGGCATCCTTGGTATGCTTGCCCATTCCTCGGATACCCTGGGCAAAAATCTGTGGGAACAGCGGTCCCTCAAAGAACATCACCATCACAATGACGGCAGCACCGGCAGCACCAGTGGCGTGCATTGCTGCTGCTGAGAAAGCTATTGCTCCCAAGAAGAAGAATAACAGAGTGTATCGAGGCTTGATCCAAATGTCCATGAAGGCCGCCAGAAAGCGAGATGCAGCAAAGGCTGTATGGCCGTAGGCCTGATGTGCCACAGGGTCAATGAAAGGGGCAACCCGTGAGTCATATTCGGAGAACGACGTTGACGTAGACTCCTGACCGCCAACGTAGCAGAGTTGTGCAAAGACGGCCATGGCGAGACTTATCCACATTACTTTGACGGATCTCGAGCCTGTTCCTACAGTGGCTTCACGCGCAGCAGGGACGGTTCGCTGGCTCGCTTCATCAAGTTCCTCATCGGTAGCTTCGGGTAGTGGCACATAGAAGTAGATGATGGCGAGGCATATGTTGAAGAATGATATGCCAAGGTATGTCCATTGAACATCGATCAAGCTTTCCGCGTTGGCAGGGAACAAAACCTTCTTGGCCAGGAGCGGGGAAACGATGGTGCCTATGGCCTGTACACCTTGCGAGAGGTTTAGGCGCACCTCTGCGTACTCAGGGGGTCCACACAGGGCTATGAATGGATTCGCGGCAAGCTCCAGTGTCGAAAGGCCAGCTCCAGTAATAAAGTTGGACACCAAAAATGCAGGGAACGAATTGAGGACAGCGGACGGCCAGAAAACCAGCGTGCCGCATGCATAGACGGAGAGGCCAACCATGTAGCAAGCCTTGAAGCCCCAGTTCTTGAAAACAATGCGTCCAAACGTCAGGGGCCCCACAACGTAGCCAACATAGTATGCACTGTGCTGCCCCACAGTTTCCCAGTCACTCATTTTGGCCACTTGCTGGAAGCGCGAATTGAGAACGTCCAGAAATCCATAAGCAAATCCCCATACGAAGAACAGTATTGTGACCAAGAGTACAGGGTAGAGCGCCTCGCGATTGCTCCGAAGTGTCATGTTCTTCTGTCGTCCGGTGTCCACGAAATCGAAAAAGGTCATTGATTGGCGGCGAGTGGGCGCAGTCGTCGCGTAAGTTACAGCCGTACGTGAGGGCCTCAGTTTGGGTAATTCATTCATGTCGGGCGTGGAAAGAAAGTCCACCAAGCCCACAGGGTCGTCCCCATTACTCCCACGAAGGGGGGATTTGCTATGTGGCGATGCAGGCGGTGTGAGGGGGTCTGAGCGTCGCCTCGAGTCGAGAATATCGGGTTGTAGCACTGGCTCATCGCTTGTATGTGTAGCCGTGGCGTCGCGCATGGTATGGTCGAGTACCCAGCTGGGGAGAAATCTTCGCACCAAGGGTTTCAGTGCTGGCACACAACCACACATGATGCCTAGATTGATCTCGACCACGCTCCACATGAATGAAAGGGATGCATACCAGGCAAATTCGCCAGTGTTCCTCTGCTCATTGCCCGTGTCGGAGCGCTGCATCTCAGCAGCCTGCAAAGTATCTCGCTGAGCGTTTTGAAGATAGGCGATGCGGACCACATCCACGACGGCAACGAAAATACCGAAACCAAAGGTGATTACAAGGATGATCTTCTGCTTCTTGGGCAATCGCATGCTGGTGAGTATGGGCATGGGTAAGAATAGTATGGCCATGTCGGTGATGATGTTCAGAGGTGCCGACGAGAGGTAAATGGTGACGACGTTGGTACAGGAAGCTGTATCTGGGACGGGCGAGGCCCACGCTGCAGCGATCGGTCGGCATTGAAGGATGTTGAGAATGGTCAGGGCCAGGCCGCCAACGTTGACAACGACAAGCGTTGTGATTGTGGCCCATCGAAAGACTTTGTGTGTCTTGGACAGAGTGAGGTAGAAGAGGAGAATCGAAGTCTTGGTGGCCATCAGGGCTGGGTTGTAGAGGACGGAAAAGACATAGGCTGACTGCTTCATAGGGGCCTGCCATTCCGATGGTATGTTCTCCTGCCGTCTGCCCAGTCCCTTGGTGGTGCCGTAGCACACGGCGAAGGATGCGCCAAATGCAAGCATCCAGGCCACTAGCATGGTGTGGTCGTCCCATCCTGGCTTGCGGACGATGGCGAGTCTCGAGATCAGACGAAAGGCCACGAAGAGCGAGCATAGTGCCAGGGTCGCCGCTGAGACGCCCAAGACGACAGGTCCTCGAGTCGGGAAGTCGCCATGTGGAGTGGGTGTCGCCATCTCTTGCGCGGAGCTTTGTACCGGCTACTGATGACCATGGTCCACGGAACGAGCGCAATGGGTCTGCCTGCTATCGCGGTCGCGGTCGTGTTGAGATGGGCGGTCGGGGCCGGGACATGGTCTGGCAGGCGCTGGCTGGTCTGACGGGGGGCTCCAGCAGCGCTCGCGATGTGGGCAACAGGTGGAGAGAGAAAGAGAGAGAGAGAGAGAGAGAGGGGAGGACCAGTGGGGTGGGAATGGGATGATGGGATGGGATGGGATGGGAGCGTGCTGGCGGGCGACACGGGCGGTATTGACAGTGGCTAGCAACAAGAAGGAGCGCAGAGAATGGCGGCGCACTGTTCAGGTGCCAGGTGCGGCAGCTGAGGTCGAGTTCGCATTACGGCGGGTGCGCTGGGGGGAGTCGGTCGATGGGGGAGGGTGCAGGGCCGGCGCAGAAGATCCCTCGGCTGCGATTGGAGGCGCGGCAGTGCTGCGTGTGGGGAGGAGGCCATTCCGTCACCGCATCCTCGCCGGCAGACGCCCACCGATGGCCCGGGACGTCAGAGGTCTCATGCCCGCCTCGAACAGCCTGCAGTGCTTGCAGACAGCAGACCGCAGACCGCAGACAAGCCGACCCGCCACACGCGCAGTACACAGCACACAGCACACAGCACTGTCAACAGACTGCACGGCGTACGGTTGCTGGTAGGGGAGGTGATGTTGTCGGTAGAGCCAGGCGGGCCACGAGGCCAGCCCCGAGCAAACAGCCGCCGCCCCAGCTGCCCCCCAGACGCCTCGCCGCCCACTCGCGCCCGCTAGCTAGGCGCAACAGAGACACGGCGGGGGGCATCGAGCCCTGTGTGCGCCCAAACCCATGCCGACCCAAGTTGCGGGGTGCCTGTCACCGGTCTGTGGGCTGGGGTGTGTCGGCGCATCCCAGTGATTCCCTTGTGTCGCCGTCCGTCTGGTGTTCCCAACGTTGCAACCGCGGCCGCTTCCAAGCTCGAGGTTAGCCGCCACCTCCGCGGCTGCCCAGGCCCCCCAGAGGTCCCGAGGGCCCGTCCACTCTGATCGTGGGAAGCCAAGCGGAGCTGCAGAGCCATCAGCCACGAGCTGCGGCTGGCGCTGATGCTGGCGGGCATTGACAAGCAATCGCACCACCATCGCAAAGCCTTGGACTGGCTTGCAGGGCCCCGTGACGCGGCCGCGATTCGATTCGATTCACTTCGATCCGCGCTCACGCTGAGCTTTGCCTGACTCAAATACCGCCGATGTTCCTCCCCCTTCCTCCCGTGTCCTTCAGACAATGACAATCGACTCGACGCCCAGTTCTGTAGGTAGCCTGTAGCACCTCGACTACACACAAAACTCCCTCCCAGCGTCTTAGGCTCAGGTGCGACGACCAAGTAGATTCGCCAAGTCACACTTGCTCCTGCTCCTGCTCCCCATGTGTCAAGTACATTGTCCAGTTCTCATCTCTCTCACGCATCCATCTCCTCGGAAATGTACCAGCCCTACAAGTCTATTTGATTTGTCCCACCCCCAGACTCGGCCTGATTTCCCCGGCTCCACCCCCCTTTGTTTGTCGTTCTTGTGCACTTGCCAAAGGCAAACCCCGTCGCTGTATCCCTCCGAGTCAAGAGAAGCCTTCGAGAAAATGGCTCTGCAGGGTTCCGTGCAGCAACTGTCTCTGCAAGCTGTACCACACTACATGTTGACTAAATTCGGCAACTGGTTCATCTGAACGTGGCAGTTGTCGTGGTAGTACATTGCGTTACGACACAGTACATCGTAGTCGGGTAATCTTCAGTGTTTCTTGCTCTCAAGGGCTATATCGTGGGGACTCTATTCGTTGAACATGAATAAATACATACTGTTATATCGCTAGGCTTGCCAATACTGCAGAGGCAGCTCGCACACAACTTCTTTTGACGCATTAAACGAAGCGGCCAAGCTACCGACAAGATGATGCGAAACAAGCCCCGAGCCTTCTTCATGGGCATGTCATGTGTGACATGATACTGTACTCTTATCAACATTGTTGTACTTGATGGCAGATGGAGAGGACATTTCAATCAATGTCTTGCCGTGCGACATTCCTTTTTCCTTATCGATAAGCGACGCCTCCATCCCATCAACGCCCACACTTCACTCGGCATACACATTACATTTGCGCACTGCTTGCCCTGTATTGGACTGCATCCGGCATCTCTTCTGTGTTCGCTTTTGGATATGCCTGCCGCAGAAGTGCCGCGAAACGACGCTTGTTCTTTGCTAAAAATACACATCATGTCCGTGTTTACAATGGACCTACACTGGACCCAGCCGAAGAGGCAGTGCATTCCAGCACTATGATAAGGCCTAAAGCTCGAGGCCACCAACGACAACGGAGAATGATTCTGGAAAATCTCCTAGGCACATATATCAGCGGGTGACTTGAACATTGTCACTTGGTCTCATTGCACTTTGTCCTTTACTCTACACTGCAGATTCTTGATAATAAAAAGTCAATCTTCTGACCGACATCTCTCCATCCGACAGGTCCAACTGCTGCGCCATTTATTCGAAGCCTTAGTTTCAGCTTCTATCCGCTCTGCAGGCCTACGTAAATTTCGCCTCGAGAACATCCTTTTGGCATGTCGACTGAATGCCGCACATGCGATCATCGCAACCATGCCATGAAGGCGTGGCGCTCGGCACCGTCTCAGTTGGACGTCTGCGTAATTGACCTCTCGTTCAAATCTCCGACTACAGTGACGCAGACAGAGCAATGCATTGCTATGAATACGCTTCTCAATAACATTGTCGATTACGAAGCAGCGACCACGAGTCCTTCAACATTCACAGTATGGTCTCCATGTATGTCCGATACCAAGACAGCTGTCATTGTCACCACAGTCAGTGAGGTCTGTAGCCACGGGACTGCCCCAATATTTGATATTGTAGCGCGACATCTTACCAGGCCACCATACGTACGTCATGTCTACCTAGACATGGCCGTGTTATCTCTCGCAGCGTCATCACCCGAGCAGCGTATACCATGCGATATCATGCAGCTTCACGGGCCCAATCCGGACGTTGCCGTTGCGATTGGGAAGATGTTTGGCTGGGATCCTAAACGCTCTGCAATCTCACATCAACTTCAGACTCGTGCCTCTGCAGGTTTCACGCGACCTGGTGACCTAGTCCGTGATTTATGGGCTTGGGTCGAACTACCACAGACCATCTTGCATCAGTCACCACGCTCTACAGGCAGCCACGAATCACTGTCCACTTCACTGATTTTGAGCAATATCAATTCGGCTGAAAAGAAAATATCACTTCCGTTTCAGGAGGAAGACTATGGACCGCCACCCTATATGGAAGACGAGTCGCTCATGATGATCTTCCAATGGAATTCCCATGCTGACGGTGACCGCTTCAAGGATCATGAGCAGGAGAGCTATGGTCCCAACGGTGAACCGATCAGGAAAAACATGTGGCAGCAGCAAATTGCGCGACCAATCAGCAATCTTCAACGGCTTGGGGCAAGATTGGTCGTCCGCAGGCTAGAGCTTCGAGCTGTAGATCCACGGCTGGAAGGGGTCTATGCGCTCTCGAGCGCAGGGCCAGCGGCCAGGGCGAGGAGCGGGAGTAAGCGGTTGGGCCTTATGGCAGCTGGCTTGAGCGGAAAGGTCAGTGAACTGTGGAGATAGCATTGATTTGATATATTGTGAATTCAAGTGATGTTCTCATTGGCGTATGGGGATTAGATAGGGGCAGGTGCATGGAGACTCTGTGAGATCGGGGTACGCGAAAAGAGCAATGTCCTCGTAACGTCTTAATATTTGTTCCATACCTATGGTACGCTCAAAAGTCATGTCACTGGTGGTGACATTCTCGCCTCTATCTAGTGAAAAGAGGCAAACAAACTGAGAGAGACATAACCCAGGGGGCGACTGCCTTACATGGACCTCAAATAATGGATCCTCTGGGATCGCCGAATGGTACCTAACCGTTCACGAATAGCATGGGCCTGAGAAAACGGTGTACGCAATTACGGTCCTACTCACCGCAGTTGTCGGCGACTCCCTAATCGTTCGTGTCGCGTGCGCATTCACAGGTGGGCAGGTGTGCGTTTTGAGCAGTCATGGAGGATTTGACTCAGCCTTTCCATGCGCAGCTGTGACCAATCGCGGGACTATGTATGGGATCGGGTGAGGCCGGCGCTGCACCCGCCACAGCTACTGCCCCGCCACAAACGGTAAATGCTACGCTATTTTTACCACACTCTCCTCAACTTCGGGTTTCCCGGACGTATATTCCTTGTAAAGAAGTGAAATTCCAGGCAGAGCTGCTTTGGCGATATTCGTCATCGCATTAGCGGCGATGAGGCTCAGCGTCATTCCAGCGGTCAGGGGTGACGCCAACGTGGAGGCTGAAGAGTCAGAATGCAGTGTAGCGAAACTATCGATTTGATTCTGCTGTCTGGTAGATTCATATTCGTATGAATTCGTCTTTCAGCTTTGACTAGGCCGTGTGGTCAGAGGCGATGTCGGCAAAGTATAAGTCCTATGCCACTAATCACCACGATGTTGTTTGTAAAAAGCACAAATAGCACATAGAACGGTGAAATGAGCACAACCCAACAGTGTGAATCAGAGCTATTCAAATCAACCTCGCGGCAACCGCTAAGCTCGCAGACGTATGGAGAACCATCGATCGAAAGGACAGAGAGAACGATCGAAGAAAATGACATCTTGCCGGGTCGAATATTCTGGCTACGAGAAGAAGGAAAATTGCCAGAACGAGCTGTACAATGGGTGAAAGGAAAAGGTTCTTTTGAAGATATTTACTCGCACCCGGTGGTCATAACATCAAGACCGGCGGAGGGGGATCACATCGTTCACTTCCAAGTTGTAAGTGCCCGTTAGTACCGCATGTTGCAATCACTAACCTTATATGGATCACATCATTACAAGGGAAGACACTCGACGAACTATATCCCAAGCAAACAGAATTCCATATGGGCCGACGATCATGGTTCCTCCCAATCTACCCCTCGCCAGAACATCCAGACGCGAAATCGAAAACGACTAGGAAAAGGTTCCCAACTCTCCATATCGCAAATGGCGCAGCTCTGCGATCTAATTCATATATCGTTATCCGAAAGGTGTACAAGATCAACTGGGCACTCTTGGAAGCGTACGAAAACGCAGCCCTGCCAAATACACAAGTATACTGCTTCGAGCGAGAATCACTGGTGCGAATGCTTGCGAAAAGTAAGACTTTGACCACCTATGAGCCCGGCCCGCAGTTTCAGCGAGTTGTCGAACTGAAAGAGACCCAGCCAGAAGTGACCGGCGTACCGAGTGAAGACACCTGTATCGTCGAGCAGGAGAGCGGCAATGTTGGATGTATTTCTTCAGCACCAGTCTTGGCAGAGGACGGCCCGAGGCCAACGACATTCCACTCTCCTCGGTCGAAATTTGCGTAGGATAATCACGATGGAGATATGATCAGTTCTTCGGCCTCCGCCGTGGGCCTCCAGTGGGCAAGCGGTGATTTTACCCGGACTATCTTGCCTGTTCCATCCAGGAACCGAGCCATCAGGACCTGGTAGGCATCACCGGAGGCCAGACGCAAAATGCAACAATGAACGACAAAATCGATCAGAAGGTCTCTCCTACAGTATTAGGTATATATGGTAGATGTTCGGATGACCTGGGAATATGGGAAAAACGAGTTGGTAGATATAATCAAGAGGCATCTACCGGATGCTTCCGTACATGCATCAACCGGCCCATCAGTGTTGACCACCGTGATGTGTCAGAGCCCTGATCTGGGGGCATTGAAGCATTCTTGCTGGGAGACGCTACGTCTTCGTTCTCTTGAAACAAAGCGCAAATCTCCGTGTACTCTTTCGGGGTTATGCATCGCTCTGCAGCAGTCCATATAAAAATCCAAAGCGACTCTTGCTCTGCTCGAAGTGTGATCGTGTAATGCACAACATCTCTCAGAGTCGCATATGCTTTCGTTCCGTTCCGTGATCCAGAGAGAAGGGCGAGGAGAAACGTCCAGCCGGAGATGTCGCTCGGATGTTTGCAGCACCAATCTTTCACAACATCAACAAAGACCTCTTCCTTTTCGTATATCATCCGTGGAAGGATTCTTCTGGCATATTGCCACGCATAATAGTTCTTGGGGTGGCGCTCTCCGGATTTGCAAACAGCGGCAAGCTCGGCATACCAAAAGTTCTGGCACTGGGAATCCGTTGCAATTTTCAACTCAAAGGTAAAAAGCGGATCCAAGATCCATAGTCGATGATGCCAGAGAGTTGGAGACTTGCTCTGTCGATGTAGCGGCGATGTGAGGATTGTGTTCAAGAAATTCAGCTCCTGTCGTAGAGCTTTGTGAAAGGTTGACTCGTATTGTGAGCCTGTTTCAGCTCCCAAATTGTCTAGCCAGCGCTTACGATAGTTTGCAGCTGTGAGATGCTCTGGGTCGAAGAGCAGCATTATCTTTGTTGCTTGTAATGCGGCCGGGGTGACACCATTGGCCTCTTTGCTGGCGAAGAAACGTCGTCTAGCTTCTACGTAAGCTAGTGCCAAGATCTTTTTTGGAATGCCCAAGTGCAGGCCATCCTCCAATATGATACCATCTGGAGGCTGGACAGCTGGGGGCAAGACTTCAATCTCGCAGACATCATTTCTGTGCTGCTGGAAGAAGTCCGCCAGGCGTTCGTAAGCTAATGCTTGCAGTGAGTCTCCTCGCGGACTTCCCATCTTCCGCATAAATTCTCTGCATGAGTAGGGGCTTCGTGTATGATTTCGCTGGTAGAATCGAGTATCAACACTAAGTCTCGGCCCCGCAGGGAGATGGTGGATGGATCATGACGCTTGGACCTCATTGGCTACCAACTTGCGCGCCGCTTCATGACATCGCGTTGTCGTCCCCTCTTCAACACCGCGTTATGCAGACCACATAGCCGTTACAACAACGCCCCTTCCAGCCGTGCATAGCCATGCCCTCCCTTCTTCTCGTAGTTTTCATCTTGCAGTTAGTGCTTCATATGGTCAATACTGTCGGTGCCAGCACAGTCAATGATCTCGTACGCCCCGCTTCCACCACAATTTGACATAGGGCCTCGGCATGCTAACATATTCATAGCTGTGGATACTCTACAATAAGCTTCCTACGCCCACCTCTGGTTCCGCACAGAAGGTTCAGAAGCTCAAGAAGGAGATCGTCCAGTTGAAGCGCGAGCTAGGAAACACATCGCCGCAAGACAACTTTTCCAAATGGGCGAAGCTTGACCGTCAGCACAACAAGGCCGTAGCAGAATATCAGAAACTAGGTACGCAGCAATGGAGCTATGCTCGCCATGATGAGGCCCATGGTTGATCGAAGGCTAACACCACCGCCTCAGATGGTTCCCTACGCACACACCAGACAACCTTTACCTCCGCCGTCTCGACCCTACGATGGATTGGCACCCAGGGTCTCCGCTTCGTCTTACAGTTCTGGTTCGCCAAATCGCCCATGTTTTGGGTACCAGCGGGCTGGGTACCATACTATGCTGAGTGGATATTGAGTTTTCCCCGAGCACCTTTGGGGAGCGTGAGCATAAACATCTGGGGCATCGCATGCGCAAGCATGATCAAACTGGTAGCCGAGGCGCTCACCGCGGCATGGGTACTGGTTATGCACAGGCCGACGCCTTTGGCAGCGGAGAAGCAGCGAGAGAAGGAGGCTATGGCATTCGAAGCGGACCAAAAGCCTGCTGAGAAGAAGGAACTGTAATTCATATCGTTATACATCGCGACAGAGCTTATACTTCACGAGTATATTTACACATCAAAGACACAATCTACATCAAATATGTCTCCCAACAATTAGACGCAGAGTCGTCGTGGCTTTCGCTCAGACACTGCAACACGAGTGGGATGACCTTGGCAGGTCATGGGGCTTTCTCTAGGCTACAAATTGAACTCGTGATCGTGGAGAGTGTCGTATCACCGAGTCTTCGAAAGAGCCATTCCGTCGCAAAAAGTATTCACTGGGCATTCTACCGGGTCCTGTTGTGCGCAGTGCATGGACCGGGAAGCAGCTGTCATATAGCTGTTCGTCCTGCACAAAGCACTACAACTGCAGAGGATGTGGATGTGGATGTGGACGTGGTTGTCGATGGATGTCGTTCTGGGGAGAAAAATTGAGGGAACGGTAATCTATGCCGGGGCCGGGCTAACATTGGTCCGTAGCGCGATTCTGATCCTTGCTGGTCCCGATGGTATGTGCGCTGCACCTACTCACACCAGATCTGTTCCTTGACCAGTGGCTATGCGGCGGTAAGTGGAAGTTATCTAGGAATCCTGCTCAATTATGCTGTACAAATACGAGCAGGGTCACACCGACACTTGCAACAGCGTCATGGCCTACGAGGGAACATTTCTAACGTGTTCGGGCTCGCAAGTGTGCCATCTGCCGCGCCAAAAGCGCCAGGATGGCGATCCTCTCTGTACATATCCAGCGAATGAGGTTACTTCGTGCGAAATAAAACGTATCAGGCCTTCTACTTCATCCGAATACAGATGAACGGACACTGCCACTGGTGTCCTCACCTCCAGATTACAGTATGCAAGGTCTCCTAATGCCCTGCGAACCCGTTCCACGTGCTGTTCTATGAGCCGGTGACTGTCTGTCTCACTCTTCTCCACTACCGGGACACACAAGACCAGCATCTCCAATATTCAGGAGCACTTCAGCATGGAGGACCATATCAAGCACAAGGCTCTCCTCGATCCAGCAACATACATTCGGCTACTTAAACTACGACCCAATACTTACCTGCATGAGTTTGAAAGGGTTGTATCTTGTGATGTTTTTACGTGAAACTTCGCAGCCGCACCACCATACTACGCAATCTCATACACGTGGGACAATCCTCTCTCGACAACCAAGATCGTGGTCAATGGGGAGCCATTGGAAGTACGTGAGCATTGCCAATATGCTCTACAACAGACACAGGCTTTTGTGATGGATGTGAATACTTACGTCTGGCAAGATGCATTGTGCATTGATCAACAAAACCTTCACGAGAAGAGCTTTCAAGTTGCCATGATGGGCGAGATTTATAAGAAAGCGGAATCCGTGCTTGCTTGTGTAGGAGCACACGCCGATGATAGCGGCATACTGTTTCGTTATATTAACCAGCATAAGAATTTGCTGACCAGTATTCTTTCGACCATACGCTTGGATCAGATTCGACTAGACATGGTGGCAGTCTTTGTGGACAATCCAATCTGGAAGAACTTATGGCTGGCGCAAAAATTCACCTTTCCTCTGCGCACTGCAACTAAGTCACAGTTGCTCATGGCGTTCTTCCTGTCAAGCTCCTCTTCGCGTTTGCTCAAGCCGTGCATTTTTGGATCGACAATGGGTGGAAGGCCCCAGAGGAATTCACCGGAAGAGTCATATCGTTTGGATGTCCTTTGGGACAGCCGCGCATGAAGACATATCATCTATGGAGCGTCAAGTCTCGATTGAGCTGTCTGTTACTCGCCTCTAGATCACCACCGCCCATTACCCTCGGTCAGATGCTCACCGACATCGCGGACTTCATCTGTGCCGATATACGCGACAAGTTGTATGCTACTCTCGCCCTAGTCGATTGGCGAAGCGGCAGGAAGCCTTTTCCGGACTACAAGAAGGACAGCTTCGAACTGGCCGTTGAGACTCTTGGACTACTTGAGTCCGGCGATCTGAGCTCTAGGCCATATTACGACTCCACCGTATTGGGCTTTCCAACTTCTAAAAGTTTTTGAAATTACCCCTGCCCCACATACGTCGCACATAGCAATTGATAGATGTCGAGCATCAACGGCAGGAATCGTCGGAGTCAGAGCGCGAGATGCGTCAAAGTCCCCGGATTCTGGACACAAGTTGGCGTGGATCTAAGATTCGAGACATTCGCGTCGGGATCGCTCACTATGAAACGAAACTCCCCCCGGGAGCTAATGTATCAATGCGACAACGCTCAATACCCTGAAGATTCGAACCCAGCCTCTAAAATTACACCTCAAGCGCAGCACCGAGGAGTGCCCTGAAGGCTATGAAGATTTGCTTACCTATGTGCCGGCAGACACACAGGTAGGTGACTGGCTATTAGGACATCGTTAGTACAATCCAGAAGCCTGGATGGGTGTTGAACTTATACTAAGACGCGGGGAGCTGGGTCGGTACCAGATTGTAGGAACGAGTTTGAGAGCTATCAGATGGAGCCCAAAATTCGAACACTGTGACGCGGATTTTGTCCTTCACTGACATCGTGAGGACTTGCTTACTTTCTGATGGAACTTCACACGCATCTCACCTGAAGACAAGTTGTACGATCCGGCTGGCCTTGTCGGTGAATATCGGGTCTGTGGTATGGAGCGCTCTTCGTATGCAGAGCTCACAGGCAGTGTCTCAGAAAACTAGGGTCAGTATGCGAGGTGGATGCATACATATCTTGGCTACGAAAGATGCGTCGAAGCGAGACAGTGTTTGCGCGCATTCGAATTCGAGTGGTATCACTGAAGGACTGGTGCTGGAGAGTGTACTAGGACATAGTGACCTGTAGGGGACTTGGAATTGGAGCCATTGGCCCGATCGGCAAGGAATGATGACGGGTCAGAAAAGCCATCATGATGTACCCTGAAGAGCAAGCCCCTGAATACCTCCAGCCAAACGACCTTACCTGAATGATAGACACAGCGTTTCTTTACAAAGACTTAAGTAGTCTATGCACGAAGGCTCTACGTAGCAAGAAAATTAAATAGATTTCATGATCTCATAAGCCTGAGCACTTCAAGCAAGACCGAACCGTTTCACCACCTCCGAAAAAGATACACGGAACAACATCCTCTTAGCAGACCTGTTTGCCATCGATCACGTTGTGTGTACCACATCACCGCATAGTTCAGCAGTAGAACTTATGCCTTGGCAGATTTATTGCCCTTGGGACCCAGGATATCGTCGACCAGACCAGTCAAAATCTGCCTCACCATACCGGAGCCCTTCTCAAGGGGTTCTGAGAGTGTGCTAGCAGCCTGTTCTACCATGCCCTTGTAATCGATCTGATTACTGTCGGTCATGTCGAACATGGCAGAGGGTGCGTGGATGTGTGTGCCGTCTGCGGCGACAGTGTGGATTTGTGGTGTCATTACCTATGGCGTCATTGATTAGCACTTATAACCGCATTTTGGCAAGACTGTGCTACACGTACAGACTCCTCCTTCTCAGTGAACTCCTGCTTCACCGCTGCTGACGGCTCGGCCCAAGGTAGGATTGGGACGCGCAGCTTCTCGGGCTCTACCTGCAACTCGCCATTGAATTCTGGGATGAATGCAAAGTCGATTGTTGAGCTGTCGTGGACTGCCTTTAAGCTTCGGCTTGTGTTGAAGTGACGGACTTTGGCGCCGGTCTCGCTGGACTCGGGGACGGGAATAGTAGCTGAGGCGGGCAAGCGGGGTGCGTAGGATTGGCGGTCGAGGGGCTTGTCCGATGTAATGAGTGATGAAAAGCTCGTGGCGCCAGATTGATGCATGCTGCGAGTTTGCTGGGCAGCGATAGCTTGGAAAGCGCGGGCTGAAAGGCGTGCGACGGACATTGTAGTGGGTTGAACAGCGTTTGGTGCGAAGTAAGACGAGCGGAGAAGAGCAGAGGACGAAGTAAAGTAGAGCGATTAGTAGCGAAAGATTGACAAGCAAGTAATACACCGCAGCAGGAGTCTTGATTGGTTCCGGCAGATGTCGGAGTAAGCTATCAGGTCGACCGGAGGTTGGTGGTGTGAGGAATGGATGAGACAGCTGTCGCAAGGTGAGGGGAAGCTGTCCGCTTTTGAAAGCGTGCACGACACAGCAACTCTCGGGGACTCTTGGCCGCGCTCTAGAAGCCTTGATAATGGCGGTCAACAACTTGAACAACTTACAGAATCACCTGCACTATTCCACTCATGAACGTGTTGGATTATTGGACGATCGGGGATGCAGCTGTCAAGTCCGCGAAGCTCAACGCCCATGGTGCAAGGAGCTTGGGCGCAGCGGCTAGGCTGGTTGCAGTACAGCGAGGAGCCCGAGCCAATGGAAGGGATCCACTTTGATGTTCCCCCCGCATCTCTAAATGGTCGTGAAGCAAACGCAAGTCATCCCATCTCTTATCAGTAGATACAGAAGATGCGCAATCTGCCTGCAGCCGTAAACCACGGCAGCGAGCCGACATTGATAGGACATACATGCAGGTCTTGTCGCGATAGCCATGGGATCATACAAGGCGTCAGCCCGTGGTGTCCACGCAAGAATGTCGGTGTGCGGCCTCGTTGAATCCACACAGCACAGGGGACGTCAAGGCGATCAGGGCTAGCCACCATGCGATGTCGGCTCCTGGATCCTGAATGCTTATGCTACATACCATGCGAATTTGTGCCTGTAAGATCGGCTCTCCGTCCACTGCATAAGCTTCTGTGACCACTGACGGCTTAGTGAGGCGGGCGATAAGAGGGCCAATAACCCGTTTGCTTGCTGTTGTGTTGACAGCCACTATTTCCCCCTCTCGGCATGACATTGGACTCTTCAGCGAACATAATGATTCCACGACATAAGTTGGCTGAGTGTTAAGACTGCGTTGGCTAGAGGCCTCAACACCTCAGCATTGCACAACATCAACGAACTCAGATGATACTAAGATTCGCGAGTTGATCGTTCGCAAGGCCTGCTTAATGGGGAATAGGCTGCAAGCATGACTATAAAAAGGCATTGACATCTGCCGGCCCCACTATCCCTCACTAAGCGGTCGGACCACCGTCCCCCTCCCGCCCCCCTCAACTCCTCAGCGAATGGTCAAGAGAGAGTGCCTGTCTTTGTCACAAGTTCATAACGAGTTCTGCCACTAATTCTGTCATCTGCAACTCAATTCCAAACGAGTGTTCGGCCTGATGGTCTAGTGGTATGATTGTCGCTTCGTAAGTTCCCCTGCTGCCCAGGCCCGCCAAATCCGTCCTAACATCCACAGGGGAAGCCCCATTTCCTGGATTCTTAGAGTCTTCTATGTGACAGGCCCCGGGTTCGAATCCCGGTCAGGCCCGAGCTTTTTTGCCTTCTTTTTGCACATGTTTCGTTCTCTTTTTGCTCTTTATGCCTGGGGGTTGTGGGTAAAAACTGTTTTTTTGAGCCAGCCACCCGCAACAACAACGGCACTGCCACTGCCTAGTGAGAGGACACGCTCTGGCAACTGATGCTAGACTTCCATATGCATGCTCATTACGGGCTCACGAGTTCTCTGGAGCCTACTTACTACTATGGTAGCTCGCTTGTAAAGCACGGCTGAAAGTGTGCGGACGCACAGACATCTACGCCATGTCGCACACACACGTATCGAGGGACTCTGATTTCATGGTAACTATTCATTGCAACTGGTAGCGAGGGCTCAGAGTTCTGTCGACTAGGTTCGACCTTGATTTAATAGCGACTTACTTGTTCCATGGACTACATTGTAAAGACTCAATGACCAGTATAAATGCGTTCAGAACGCCTCGGAAATTGTGGTTCCTCGGTCAAGCACATAGCTGGTCGTCCCATCCAATTAATTCTGATGCTCATAGTCAGAAGGGGGAACATGATGTAACACGGCGTCTTAACGATTTGCCGGTAATTCAACGACAGGACAGTGGTGGGACCGTGAGCAGTGACTGAACTCGGAACGCAGCAAGTATACAATTAAGAAAGAGACTCGAGGTTTTGCATTGAGCTTACTTTACCGTCTGAATCGGCACATCCAGTCGAGTAAAAAAAGCATTACCTCTTGAACATCCACATCCAGTTTCTGCGTCTTCACGTATAGATAGAACCTGGTATTGAATGTCGCATTTCTTTGTCTATCTATCATCTAACGCTTAGACTGCGTCCCGCAGTCGCATACACGCAATCGTTCAAAACTCAGCAAAATCTCCAATCCCGGGGGTATATCGACCCTGTGCTCGCGCGTGGAAAGCAGACAAATGTGGTATCCAAAACAAGAAATATCAAAGCGATAGAAATGTATCGCGCCGGCGTCGTGAAATTTGAAGTCGTCAAGAAAGATCAACCAATGGTGTGGAGTGGTCCAGAGAATATGAACATTCAACGCCCGTCATACGAATCGCTTGCCCATCCGCTGTTGTTGCCAGCGTAGATGGGCTGCTGAGCGGAATAGTCACTCTCCTCATCAAAGTACTCGCCGCCACTTGAAGCATCAAAGGAGCTGCGGCCACTAATGTCGCCTTCAACCTCCTCCGGGTTGCCAGCCGGAATTTGATCCCACTGCAAACCTGCAAGAGCAGGATACTGTGCAAGCAGAGCAGCAGGTAGGAATGGCGCTGTTTGCATGCCTTGCGAATACGGCTCAAAGCCTGGTTGCGATGGCATCATGCCGAAGTTCTGAGCAGGCATCTGGTTGAACATGCCATTGCCATTACTCATGGGCTGGCCCTGACCATCCCAGCCACCCTTCTCTTGTGCTTCCTCCTCAAGAAGAGGACGAATGCACACGCGGCCAGCTTCAGATCTAAAGTGGCGACCAAGAGCATCCGCACGAGCGAACCGCCTCCCGCATCCCCAATTGTTGCCATCTTTGAGATTACCGCGGCAGACAAACTTCTTCTCCCCTGAATGCAGACCCTCATGGCGCTTCCGATCGTGCTGACGAGCAAAAGCCTTACCGCAAACACTGCATACAAACGGACGTTCATCCGTGTGCGTCCGCAGATGCGACCGCAAATTGTATGCACGCGTAAAACGCTTCGGACAAAGCGTACATTGGAAAGTCGCAGGGTGCTTTTGTGTGCGTTTCGGGTTTGAGCCGTCGACTGGGGCAGGTCGAGAAGGATCAGCGAGATCTAGAATGTAATCACGGTTGGGCACACTCGAAGTCGATGACCGACGGGATGATTTGTTAGAGGGTGAGGGGGATCGAGACTTGGCAGCATTGGGGGAGAGCGATCGATGTACCTCCGAGCCGGGCGTTGATGCGCGTGAGCTGGCACTGGTATAAGGATCAGACTTGGCTCGTATCCTATTGCGACTGCGTGCTGTGTAGTGTGAGAAAGATGCACTAACAGGCATGTGTGAATACTTACATCGATCCGGCGGACTCAATGCATCTGCTTGATGCTCAGGCTTGGGTGGCTCAAAGCTGGCTTGCCTCGAGGGCGGCGCAAAATCAATGTTGATCTCTGGAGGTGACATGGCATCAGCCTGGCCAAACTCGACTCCCGGCTGATTGATCGAGGGAAACGCTTCTACCCCTTGGTTGTGATATGTGCCCATTCCTTGCCCAAATTGATCGTTCATGTTTTGGTCCAGACCAAACGATCCAGGCTGGAACATGGGAAGCGATTGCTGCTGTTGTGGAATCAGACGAGGCGAGATGTGTGGACTGTGACCGGGGCTGATGTGAGCATTGCTGTCGTTCAAGGAAAATTGACCAAATCGTGACACTGGATCTTGGAAAAGCTGGGGATCATTCTGTGCATGCATCAGAGGCGAGGGTTGGTCGTGCTCAAAGCTATCTTGCTGAGTGAGATACGGCGAGGCATGCGCCGAGGACACATCCGAGTACGCCGTCTCGCTGGGTACCCGCCTATGAGCGCCAAAGTTTACCATGTTTCCCCACTCTGCGCCTTGTCCGTATGCGGCACTGGGGTCTAATGATGCATGTCGTGAATGGCCTCGCGATGTGAAAGCGCCCTGGTTCATGTTTGGCGAAGCGTGCGGGCTAGGGGTCTGGTGGTTGTTCATGGTGGGGAGAAGATGTGGTGGTGTCGGCGCGTTATGCTGCTGGGCAGTCGCCATCTGATTCATCAGCTCCGAGGGGTTGACCGAGTGGTTCTGCTGCGGCTGAGTGTCAAGCAAATGAGGGTCCAATGTCTGGCCGAGGTACGAATGGTTCGCCTGGCTCTGATTGAGGTCGGTGTCCTGGAAGAAGCTGTTGAAGTCGGGGTTGTTGTGGGTGAGATCGAGGGGGTCGGGTGAGAGGTTGTTGTTGCCTTGGGGGCCAAACAGCGGGGTGGCGTGTTGCGACAAGTCCTGGGCAGCCTGCAGGAAGCTCTGGTCGAGGAGGGCAGGCTGCTGGGGGTACTGCTGGGGCTGCGTGGTGGTGAGGAACTGCGAGTTGCCGAAGCCCGCACTGGTGCCGGCGAAGCTGTTGGTGGGGTTGGTGCTGGCGGTGTTGTTGGCGGACGGCGACGAGTCGAGGCCGTAGCTGCTGAGGGCGTGCTGGTACGGCGCATGGGGACTCGGGGACGGGGACGACTTTATGCGCTGCCCCGCCGAGGGTGAGCGCCCGCGCTGCTGGACGTCCATGATGTCGCTGGTGTTGCGCGTGGTCCTAAGTTTGGATTGCGGAGGAAGCCCAAGCGCCCAAAGCTGGAGCGATCGCCTGGTGCTGGCAGCGGGCGGGGTCCGGGAGCGTCGAACACGGCGGCGCGCGCACTGAGTGGAGGGTCGGCGAGAGTGACGCGAATGGGCTCCTGGGCTGCACGGCCGGAGGCTGGTGAGGGAGGGAGGCTGTGTCTGTCCTGCTCGTCGTGAGCGTGGGCTGTGCCTGTGCCGGTGCCAGTGCCAGTGCCAGAGTCTCCCTCGAAGCGGCTAGCAGCTCCCCAAAATAGCTCCGCTGGCCTTGGGCGCGGTCGGCTGCAATTGCGCGCGGTCGGGAGTGCGCTGCGTTGCTGGTTTCAGGCGCGCGAGAAGGGTGAAACAGAGCTCCCAGCGCAGGGCACGGGGCGGGAGATGCGTTGGCGTTCGGTGTGCTGCGTGTGACGCTGGGTGCCTGTCGCGAAGGAACCTTGGAACAAAGAGGGGTGGGTGCGAGCGCGGAGGGCCCTGAGTCGTGGCCTGGGACCTCGGGGAGACTCCAAGGCGGATGTCGTCGACAGCGTCGCAAAGCGTGCTACCTAGGTATCGTCTAGCCAGGCACCCGGCGGTCGCGAGACTTGAAGGGGGGGTTCGTGGGGATTGCTGCTCAGCCCCAGCAGCCTTATAGGAAGAATCGAGCAGAGAAGCCGCCCGATGACAAGCGAATGGTGCCGCAGAGCGACTTTAGGCGGCCCGCGAGGTGACCGCTCGCAATGTCACAGAAGACTCGCCACGGCCATTGCACACGCCGCCGTCAGCCAATGGCCATGCCCGCGCCCAATCGACCAGTATCGCGGAGCACCAAACATTTGCTTGCGTGGGCCACCTTGCGAGCCCGCCCGGCGGTGTGATACCGAACCCGTCCCTGGCAAGATCGTTGTGCACAGCCACGATCCGTCGCAAGGCTTTCTCTGTGAGGCAGATTTCATCCTTATTCCCATTCCGGACCTGCATGGATCTCCACGCGCCACAGAGTATTGCATCAATGTGCATACAGCAGCCAGACAAAGGTCAACCGTAGTCGCAAGCGTCGTCTTGGGGTTGACGTTGTCAGCCCAGAGAAGAAGAAGCATCTTTTGGTTGTAGAGTCCAAATAGCAACATGATCCGCAATGTGCACCTACCCACAATTACCCTGCTTACCGTCATCACCATGGTTCTAGGTACTGGAGACAATGACAAGGTCAATTACAATGTTTCCATTTGTAGTCAAAATAATGCTCAACCACCAAGTCATATATGTACAATGAACTACCAAGCACAGAATCGAACGTCTGCTTCACGCCCCACATGGCCTTATCCAAACTTCAGGCCCTGAGCAGGGTCCCATCGCCCATCCTGTGGAGGACCATTCGACGGCCGCGCATTACCAGACGTTGTCGGTACTCCTCCAAACCTGATACCCACTTCTGGCGTCCACATGCCCGCTTGTGGGGGGGCTGTTGCTCGGGTAGGAGTTGGAGCTGCCAGAGGCTCCTCTGCATGTGCATTCGCACCGTACTGTGGATCTTGTGCGTCTGCCTGTTTCTGTTGCTTCAGCGAGGTAGATGTCGCCTGCTGGAGATCGAGAGAACTCATCCGAGTTGCGAGATCGCTACGAGCATGTCAGCACCGTTACTTGAACACGTGGACTGGGACATACTTCTCAAAGTGAGATGCCTCCGACTTGCGCTGGTACGCGAAACTTCTTGCGTCGTCCCGGAATCGGTTGACAATCTTGGCAAGGTCGTTGTAGAACTTACGCCCGACATCGAGATTGGAAATGATCTCCTTGTACTTGAAATATGCATTCTCAAGATTCTGCAGTGCCTGCTCACGCTTCTTGGTTGACTGGTCGCCTCGACGTGCAATGAGAAATGCGGCGTTGGCATCTTGTAATCGCTTGATGGCGTCCGCTTGGTCTTTCTCTTCCTCCTGCACCATGTCTTGATCGACATCGTACATCTGCAGTCGCTTATCGAACAAGCCTTCAAACTGCACAGCCTCGATCGAATGCATAGGATACTCCCGCTCTAAGCGAGCGGCTTCGCGCAATAGCTCTGGGTCTGTTCTACTGTCAGTGCTGCCTGATGTAAGCGATGCTCGACTTACTAATGTCATCTTGTTTCGCCTTTGTCCTCAGAGCTTCAATTTTCCGCCGCCTTCGACTCTCAAGTCGGCTTACTTCGTTGAAGGAGCCTCGCAATTTGCCGGCTTCTCGTTCAACATCTCCTGTAATCGCTGGCCTTCGACCACTTGGCACATAATTTTCAAGGTCATGATCCGGACCACTGAGCAGTTGGATGAAGTACTCGTTTTCTTTCAGCTTAGTCTTGACAATATTGTCACTATTAGTAGCAGCCTTGAAGTAACCATCAATCTCATTGATCTGGGCGAATAGCTTCGGTGCTGCTTGCTCAGGTGATGGCCGAGTCCAACGCTCAGTGCCATACCTCCGGCGCGCGCCCTCGTCCTCTGCGACTTCAGACCTGAGGATATCGACTCCCTCCTGGTAGATAGCTTGGTCAGTATACATCAACTTCCTTGTGTCTTCCATGGATCGCAGAAGGCGATTTATCCCATCTTGCTGTCGAATCTCATCAGCATGGCCAACCAGACCAGGTGGTAGACCCAGAGGCTTCTCAAGAGCCTGAAGCGATCCCGGTAAATTCAAGCTGCGAAGAGTTTCGTGGATCCTGGCTGTGAGGGCCTCAAGCTCTTCGATGATTGTATTGTTGACTAGCCTGTCACGCCGATCTACATAGATGCTAGCAGCCAAGTGAACAGAGTATGGTACCAGTTTGGAGAATAATGCCGGGCCAAGGTCACCATGGTCACCAAGCATTGAACTAGACTCGGCGATTTCCTTGGGTACCCTGGACACTACCATGTTCGCCCGGTCTATTATCTTGAGCTCAGCTTTTGGGGTGACGGATAGGAGATAAATCATGTCGTTGTCCTTTTCGGCACGCTTCAAGTCCTCTGTTATCCGGTTCTTCAAACCATTGAGATCGGCAAGCACAACTTTATTGACATATCGCTGTTCTTTGAAGGCTTCGTTGACACACGTGAGACTGTCGCGCAGTCGAGCCACCTCTTCTCCGTACTTGCGCTTCTCGAGACAATCGCAAGCGGCTCGATATTGGGCAGCGGCAGCGAAGTGGTGGTGTTTTGCAGTCATGTGGTGTATCCATTCGCTACTGATGGCGTCCGATGTGATTCCGGCCTCTCCGGCTTCGCTGTACAAGTCTGAAACACGTGCTGCCAATTTGGCGATGGTCGCATCCTTCAGTCCGTCCTTGACAGCCTTCTGCCAGAAGCATTCCTGGCCCTGTGCCAGCATGAGCTTCTCCAGACATTCCAGCGTCATTGTATCCATGTCTTCTGGCGGCTCAGTGCGTAGGTCGGGTAGGATGTTGTTCCGCAGATGCGAGAGGACACCCGCAGCGAGGCAGAAGTTGTTGGCAGCTGCCTTCAGTCCTTCTGGGGAGCTTCGATTCGAAGACATGGCGAGCTGCGAGTACATGGCGGCGAGGTTGGACAGGATGTTGGCGAGTTCGAAGCGAAGATTGTTGCGCGACGTCGGGCGGCCAGTGTCGTAGCCCAGGGCGGGATGCCAGGGAAACTCTACGCCAATGTCGATGGGAAACTTGCCGCTCATCCATATCAGCTGCGCAGCGTACTGTTGTAGCTTCGGGATATTGCTGGGGTGGGGCTCTTGCGCGTGTATGGCGACGGAGCGGAGTTTTTCAATCGTCTCGAGATCCTTGGAGAACATGTCTGGGTGCTGGTCATACTTGGAGGAAATGTACTGTTTGATGGCTGCGGTGAGGTTCACAGAGTGCGACTTGCGGAAGGGGAGGAAGAGTATGTTGCTGCCCATGGTGAGCAGTAGCGTTGGGTTCGGCAGGTGAGGTCGAACTTACGAAGCCATGGTCGGGGAGACTGTATGGCGGTGCATGAGGTGTGTGTGCACTCCAAGCAGTAAGCTACCGCAGGTGAAAAGACGTCACCGCCGCGGCTGGAGCGTGGTGGGCTGCAGCCCCGCGCTAGACTGGGATTGACATGTGCAGGGTACCGCAGTACTCCAAGTCTCCAACACAGCACATATGTACATACAGTACCGTGTATGTATGTATATACATGACGGACCGCACTCTGAATGAACGCAAGGCTGACAGGCCCCATCATCGTGCCACCTGCCAGGTAAGAGTCCTGGACGACAGTCACATGTCGACAACACCGTGGCCCCGGCCCCGAGATAAGAGGAGCAACCAAAGCAGGGCTCGTGTCCCGTGAGCGCCCATGAGCAAGTTTCGCGCCGCCCAGTGGTTACGGCACAACACAGGCTACAGGCTCTACACGGGGGCGGGAGAGGCCACATGTGCAGACAATGGACAAAGCGGATGCGCGGCTGCGCGGCTGGTCCCACCACCACAAGCCGTGGGTGTGGCACCTGGGGTGCAACACGCCGATATGTCAGCGGGGCCCTGGGACAATCTATAACAATCTAGCCGAATTGCAACACCGCCTTGAAACTTGCGCAATCCTCTTTGATCGCCAGGTCCTCTGCTAGCTTACCTGCCGTACGTTGTATATACTCGTAGCTTGCGCCCCGAAGCTGCCAACGCACCTCCTTCGCAAGAGTCACACATTGACATCGCCGTCCCTTCACGCCTCACAGGTCATAACACGCGCGCGCGCCCACCCCTCTGCACCTTTGCACATCTCGACTACACACTTCTACCGTCACCCACACAATGACCCACACATACAAGTTCAACGTTGCCATGAGCTGCGGAGGTTGCTCCGGTGCTGTGGAGCGAGTGCTCAAGAAGCTCGAAGGTCAGTCGGTCCTCGCAGTCGGTCCTCGCAGTCGGTCCTCGCAGCGCATCCTGCAGCCAGCATGCCCCCAGTGCGGCTACTAACTCCACCTCAGGTGTCGAGTCGTTCAACGTCTCGCTCGAAACCCAGACTGCCGAAGTAGTCGCCGCCGACTCGCTGCCCTACGAGACCGTCCTCGAGAAGATCAAGAAGACGGGCAAGGCTGTCAAAGCCGGTGAGGCCGATGGCGAGCCCAAGGACATTTGAGGTGGCTGATGAGTACCTACGCATCAAGCCATGGCTCGCTGGTACATTGCGCGGGCAGGAGCATGCGTTTGTGCCATGAGACGTTGCACTTGCTTGGAGACTGGGCCACGGCTATGTTGCGCTGGTAAACAAGTAATGCATCCTTGAATCGATTGTCCAAAATTGGCCCAAGAAGTGGTATAGATGCGCCTCGTGTTGAGTGTTCTCACGGCAGACACATTCCTGCCCATGTGTGATGTCGGGCGGCTTGCGAAACCTCGGTGTTTCGGTCTAAAGCCCGTGTCAGACCCTGGCATCCTTCACAATGGCTGCCACGAGTTGAACCCGGAGCCCAGTCCAGCGCATTTGAGATCCCCAGTCCTCTCAAGCATGCTGAAGCCCGAATCGCCATGTTGAGCGCAAATGAAAACAGCCCTCTGATGTAATGCCACTGGCAGATGACCATCAAACTTGGGTGCCTGAACCACGAGACGTTCCCAGCTTCCAAGGTTGGAACTGCATCTCCACGTCGTGCTCCGACTTCTTCCTCGGTCTCCGCCCTCAGCCACCGCCTGTCCAGATGGTAGCCATATTGAGCGACAATTGCTGGTCCATGATTCGGCGCGCTCCTGCACTTGCCGTCGCAACGCAAGGAGAATCATATGGCGCACTTCTTCCGACAAATGAAGATGCTGCGAATATCGTTGCCTTGCAGCCTTAACACGGCCCGTTGACAAGTCGGTTGCTTCCAATACGACGGCGGGACGAGTCGGAAGCTGCCATGCACGGAACACCAATTTGTTCCATTCACCAAGTGCTGGCCTGCACCCAGTCTACTCAAACCCGTACGTGGTAAGCGTAAGCCGTCTTCTACCCATGACGTTTGGACAACTGCTGCGCTAGCGTTCTCCTTCTGAATATGGCCATGGTTTTTACGGTCCCCTATAAAACCTTTCCGCCTAGATATGACGGTACTAATCTACATCACATACAAGAGCCACCCTTCCGCTATCCCCTTGTTACTCCTGCCTCATTCCGGCATGTCTTCTCCCATGAGCCATACAGCGTTCCCAAGCCAAGCGGACCTCTTTTACTACTGCACAACCGCTTCCATATCTGAAGGAAACCTCAGCGCTCGCTATGGACCTCCCTCAAAGTCTTCGCTACGAATTGGCGTGGTTGTGCTTGGACAAGAGCAGGTACAACTACTTGACATCGCCGTTGTCGACTTGTTCGCCTCCTTAGGAAGGAACAGGTTTAGTAAGACAAACGCTTCAGAAGCAGCAATTGAAAACGCGTTGGACGAAGTCGACATACGTTATGTAAACATGACCGGAGAAGGGAGTTTTCCAGTCACATCTGGTACACGCATGCCAGTGACGGTGAGCTGAGCTCCGAATTGCTCCATCGAACGCGACTGTTCTTCACCAAGATTACCTCATTTATTCACTTGCCAACCAGACTCCTTGGACCAGGAAGACACTCTTTTTGGTTGCGCTGGATCCGCCCGATCTTGACTGTCTTGTAAAGATAGCCATCTGAAAGCCGGTCTGGCAGGGAGGTAAAGGTCAACATACGCCCACGTTTTCGTCCTCGCATATATCACTCATGCACTCTAGGCCGTGAAGCTAACGTCTGAATAGAACTCCATTACAAACGCACCTCGATTCGATGTCCTTGTTGTTCCTGGGACCGTGTCCATATCCGAGATTCCAGCTGCAGCTGCATCATTCATCGCCACACAGGTATCCAGTCCGGATCTTATCGCTGTCATGAGCATAGCCTCAGGCGTTAGATATCTAGCCCAAGCTGGTATATTACACAGGCAACGAGCCGCCGCACCAAAGTATATGCTAGCAGATCTGGAATCACAGTTCCCGCAGACGTTCTGGCAACAATCAGGATGGGCAAGACACGAGTCTATTTGGAGCAGCAAATCGGCCGTGTCCGCACTTGACATGGTTGCGGCCTGGATCCAAGAATACTTTTGGGACCGTACCGAGGTCGTGGAGCATGCTTTGACGACTGCAGGAATTAGCCTACATGACGAGTACACCCATTGCGATTATTGATCATCTCTCACATTCCGTCGGCTTTAAGGATCATCTCTCAACTCTCAAGATCTCTACCATCCATGGTTGTGCCGAATACAGCATACAGAGACGAGTTACCCTTGTACATTACTTTGTATTTCACGGACGCAGAACGGTGACCTGCATTCACGCGCGCGCTCGGCTCGAAGCGTCAGGCAGACAGCTCTCCAATACCAGCCTACAGTGTCAGATACTCGAGTCCGGTTGCCATGTTCAAGCCACATTAAAAACCACCCTGAACAAGGAGCTAGATTGGATGATCACAAGCTGACCCTCAGTCAAGGCGTAAAATTCACAGGGCTTGCTATACTTGCCCTGGGGGTTCACACGCGCCACTTCCTCGGTCAAGCCCACCCACCATATACTTGGAGTGATCGATGTCCTTCCGAGCCTTAGATTTCATACCGCTTTCTCGAACGTAAGCTAAGGATAACGACGTGTCTCCTCTCGGCAAGACATAGGGGTTGAGACAGGTAACGTATCTTTCGTTCGCATCGCAAGCGCCTGCAGAAACACTGGCGGGACAAATACATCGATTATCTGCGGCAGATTCGGCGGCGAAGAATTTGCGGTAATGAGATCAGTAAGTAAAGAGAGTGGACTACATCAGTGTATGCGCAAGGACATGTGGCCTATGCCCACCGTTGCGGTACGGCAACTCGGTCTGCAGATATGTACGCTCGATATAGCTCGTCAAAAGCGCCGCGCCTCTCTCCGTCGTCTGTGTTGTTTTCTCCTCCACGGAGGTCAAGTTCTCGTTCGCAGTCATATTGAACGTCTTCATGGATGTCGAGCGGGTTGTAAGTCAGACAACACCGTAGCAGGAAAGCGTCACAAGTCCGCCATTTGACGAATGAAGGTCTGGCAAAGGGTGGATTAGACCGACGAGATTGCAGGAAAGCTTTATTAGTCCTGTTACGTGGTTGAGGTTGTAACGTAAGTTGTGTGTGAGTCATTAAGCTTCTGTCACATTGGGCTGCATCCGAATACTGTGAGAGTTTCCTTGTGCTAGTGGCCTTGACTTTCGCCTTTACCTTGTTCCAAGTGCGGTCTGAAGTTGGTTCTTTCTCATTTGAATCCGAAGAACAAAGGCAGAACAAGATGATTATGGCGAGAGGATCTTTGTGGGGTGAGTGGACACCCCAATGCCTTTCTTTGAAGCCTCATGGCCCTTATTCCAGGAAACAATGGAGCACTATTCAACGTTATCCTTGTCTATATGCGTAACTCAACGTGAACAAGAGCAATGTTGCCGTGACTGATACAATCGATGCTCAACACGGCTATGCGGAAGGTGTCTCACTTCTTCAACCCTGCAGAACTTCGGGGCGTGATACACCATGGATTCCGAGATGGGAGACGTCAGGGTCATGCCTATGAATACGTTCAGACGCCGAGGCGCGTGCCTGTGAAAGGCGCGGCCCCACAGAACCATGAGAGAAAAATCCCTACTCCTTGTAAACCACGGACGCTTGCTCGGGTCTAGACATTGTGTACGTGGCCGTTGAAAGTCAGTCAACATGACACTCCGACATGGTGGCCGATTCTTTCGTGATCCATCTCAATGCCATATTGAGAACCACAGTTCTGGGGAGACCTCAGACCTACACGTCGCTGACACGGCTTGTAAATTCATGTAGTAAGAGATAAAGTGTATAAAGGACCTTTATTGACCATATCCCTCATTGAACAAGACTTCCCCTCTTCTACCTCGACCAGACCCAACCAGTCTCGCACCCAAACTGCTTGCCACAATCACAGAACTCAGCTCCACTGCCACTGATCTAACAACCGCCGTATACACCTGCTCTGGCTCATATCTACACCTCTTGCCCGAAGCCTTCGCCGTCGTGCGCGCCGACACGAAAGTCAACACGACGATCTCTAAAGAAGCTCTGATCACGAAAGATAGCTCTATTTTCTCCGCGGATGATAATAGCCAGACAGTACAAGCGTTGGTGCATCAAATTGGCCCCATACAGTCATCATTGGAAGCACTTAAGGGCAAGGTGATCGACTGTGCCCTGCTCGATGTACTGTTGTGCAGATCGAAAAGGGAACTGGTGTCATTCAAGTACCGGGAAATCATGAAAACACTTCTCTCGCTCATTGTGTCATTAGCGCTCAAGATGCTGCACAGTCATACTGATAGCCTGTTATCTGCTTTGGAGGAGAAGGTCACGTCGAACAATATAGCACTTCTGGGGCTTGGGAAGACGATTCTTGATGGTGTTTTTCATGATGCAGTGGCACTGTATAGCGCGTAACCGAGAGTATAGTTAGGGTTATGGCCGTGCGAAGTGTAGGCACAGTTCAGGACAGGTATGGATTTAGCGACGTAAAGAATATATACTGATGACTGATGTGAACGAAGTTGCCAAATAGCTGAATTAATGAATTCGAAGTGTAAAGGGGTATTGTACAATGCTCGCTTGCTTCTGAAAGAAAACTCGCTTATCCCAACAACACCAGAACAAATACCGTCAAATCACATGCCTATGACTGGAATGGCGTTCACATCACTCAGCTTTACCTCATTAACCTCACAGAAAGTCCCCCCCGCCGGGAGTCTCGTACCATAGTCAGCATCCTTGACACTGCAATCAAACATGATCATGACCTAGACTGTCATCAGCACATCTTCTTCCAGTTGAATGCGGGGACTTACGACCAAGCATCTTCCCCTTCTTGCCCAGCGCCTTCGCTTCTCCTTGCTTTATCTTTGCCAATCTCGCTTCCTCCGCCGCCTCCCTCTCCAATCGATGAACATGTTCCCTCGCCTCCCTCACCGCATTCTTTGCCCTGAGCAACGCATCATCTGCCGCTCTCTCCGCATTTTCAGCGCTGATCAGACTTTGCTTAGCGGCCGCAATGCTGGGGTCGCCCGAGGAGCGAGAGAACATTCCAGAAGTGCGTTTGGGGGAGTGTGTAGTAGTGTGGTGGGTGGTTGAAGTGTGGTGTGAAGAGGTGGCGTGACGAGTGGAGGGAGAGGAGGAGCGGCGGCGGGAGAAAAGGGAGGGTTTGCGGGCGGGCGCGGATTGCATGGGGGGTGGAGAAGGGGAACGGCGGGAGCCAAAGATTGGCATCTTGATGGTGGATGGTTTGGAGTTTTAGGGAACGAGAATTTGATAATGATTGCTGGAGTCAAGTGGATGTGGAATCGATGTTAGTAACATGGAACGGCACAGGGATTGATGGACGTTTATAGGTGTTCCCAATCGTGATGACATCGTCGTAGTGCTGTGTTGTCCGCGAAACTCACTCAGGCCGAAATCAAGTATTATCGCAACCATGGCCAAGGGGTGCCAGATGACGTCAATCCTCCGAACGAGGCGAGATCAGCACCCTACAACGCCATGACCTCAGCCGCATCGCCATCACTCACTTGCTCACATCAAATGTGTTGAATTGACTGCGAGATTGGGTGAGTGAAGTTGGAGATAGATGTTGTGGCGTTAGCGTACAGTCTTTTGGGTAGTGCGTGGGTCGTGTGGATAGCGTTGCCGGGACCCTTGATGTGCCAGCTCATTGTAGAGTGAGGACTAGCGAGCTTAACTCGACTACATATTAGATGATCTGGTGCCGGTGTAGCCGAAGTCCTACACATATCGAAATTGCAGGGACAATTACCAGTTTTGAGGGTGAGGTGGGAAGTCAGAACATGGCAGGGCCAGTTCTTACAGGCGATCCGCTTCAATGTGATTGATATGATGGTATAAAGAATAAGTCTGTCCCAATGCAAGCGCCCCTGCACAGTTTTCCGAGTACGACCAAACGCCTCCCAATGCATCGCTGTATGTATACAAAGATCAACTACATTGCACTGGTTCGTCAGTGCCCAAGGTCAACCTTGAAGTCGTCTTGATGATCGAAATGACCATGACTGTGCATCCAAATAACACTACTGCCATAGCTAGGTAGGTCTGCGAGCTCTTCTTGGCCAGCTTGATATAACACAACGGTGGAAGGATGAAGGCCAGTGCGCAAGCCGAGGTTGCGCCAAATAACTCAAATACAACGCCCAGATCGCAAGTAAGAAGCGAGAGTGTTAGCGCTGAAATGACAAGTGTTGAGGTGAAAATGATATGTCGGTTGGGGTGGTAGGGCTCGTCTGGGAACCAGTAGTTGTTCATCACTTCCCTACAGACAAAGGCTTCGAGGGGTAGTGTTGTGAGCATGTTGAGACCGAAGAAGAGGCGGGCAATGTTGACCATGACGTTGTCGTTGGGAAAGTTGCTAAGGACGTTGCCCATTGTCTTGTCGCCAAAAGTCAGGTAGCCTGACAATGCCATGACAAGACAGGCGACCAGAGAGATGCTGGTGCTGTAATGTGTGACCCGAGCGAAACGATCGATGGTTGGCTTACGAAGAGAACCATAGATGAGAAGACTATTGTGATGGCAGACGAAAGCAAATGCTATCACTCCAATAGCCTCGAAGACGCCTGAATGGATTACAATGGATCCACTTAGTTGGCCTTTGAGCTCAGGCGGTACGCGGAACGATTGTGTGACGACAGTCACTATTATGATAATCATGCTAACGAGAGCTAGACCGCTAGCTTTGGCAAGCTGGAGGGCGTTAGCACTGGGATCTGTGGAAGGGCAGGGGCATGTTTGCCTTGGAGATGTCGCGGTATAGTGACAGTGGGAACGAGACGCCCATGATCAAGAGGACCATGATGGCGCGTCGATTCGAGAGTAGCCACAGAAATGGCAAATCGGCCAACGAGGGAATCAGGTGGTCCATGACTTTGGGTATGGTGTCGCCAACAATTACGCAAAAAGCTACCATGCCACCGAAAGCACTGCGCGGTGTTAGCTGGGTCCATGGCATAGGCTGCGGCATTGCACATACAATAGCCATTGCGCCAGCGAAATAGCCACCAGTCCCGACTTGCCGAAGCAGTGTTGTACCGTGGCCTGGAAGGAGTCGGTCCCGCTAAGCTTGGAATTGATGACAATAAGGCGAATGGTCCAGTCGACAATGACGGTGAGGCCGATGAGGAGAACAGTGCCCGTGACAAGGCCTGCATTACGGAAAGCATATGGCTGCCCGATGATGCCGGCGCCTCTGCTATGTGTCAGCATGCACCCCATTGCTTGCGGAGCACGTGTCTCACATGATGCTGTTGGCCATGTTCATGAAGGCACTCCGCATGCCACTGCGAGGCCGGGCGCTCTCCAAGTGGTCTTCGGGGTTGAAGGCCTCCTCTGCCACGGT
Source organism: Plenodomus tracheiphilus IPT5 (assembly GCA_010093695.1). Classification (NCBI taxonomy): domain Eukaryota; kingdom Fungi; phylum Ascomycota; class Dothideomycetes; order Pleosporales; family Leptosphaeriaceae; genus Plenodomus; species Plenodomus tracheiphilus. Next base: position 258,160 of record MU006336.1, read on the forward strand.
GACGCTGGGCGCTTCAATGCCCGTGAGCAGCGGCAGTCGCTGCACCCGCTCGCGTCCATGGTGTCCGTCCATGTAGTCGTCGCCGTCCAGCTCCACCCAGTCGTCGCCGCCTGTTGCGTGCAGCGACCGTCGCGGCTCTTCGAAACGCACTCGATTTGGCGTCCGCGGGGCGCCATCGGGGCGAGGCTGTGCAAAGGACGACTGGCGCTTGATGCCGCTAGGCCGCGAGCCTGGCAGTGCGGGCGAGGCGGACGCGGTGCGTGACGACGACGGGGATGGGGACAGCCGGTGGCTCGCCTTGCGCCTGGAATGGGACTCAGGCTCCGACTCCGAGTCGGAGGACAGCCCGTAGAGGAGCGTCTGGTTTTCGCTCATGGCGACAACATGGCCTGAAAGTGGCATGGCATGCTTCCCGCGCAGACGAGGACGAGGCGTGGGTGGCAGTCGACAAAGGTCGTGGGCCCGGTCATAGTAGGTAGCTTCGTCGTCCATCGAGAGACTTCGGACCCGTGGACATTCAAGACCCCTGTGTCGCCGTTAACCCGCTTGCGGCAAGGCGCCGCACCACGCTTCCGGAGCATCCAAGCATCCATGCCCCAGATCCATCCCGATTCCAAGCCGTCCGACGTCTACTACACACTACACACATATATGTATGTACTGTGTACACAATGGATCGAGCACGGGTAGGACTTACAGAGAAAGTACTGTATTCATTTAGGGAGAGCACTGTACACGTAGCGATCTTACTGTATCGAATTCTGGCATTTACACGTGCGCTGTGGCGCATGGGAATGAGTTTGCGATCTGGGCGTGTGAGAGAGATGGCAATCTCGACCCCTGAACCCGACCGCGACCGCGACCGCGACGCGACATCCTTGCCAACCGAGCTACCAGCACCACTGAAGAGACGCGCAAGAAACACCGCTAAGCAAAACGAACACTACCGCAGGCTACTAGTACAGCCAGACCTATCAGCCG
>MU006337.1:0-26754 GCA_010093695.1 Plenodomus tracheiphilus IPT5
CTGATAGGTCTGGCTGTACTAGTAGCCTGCGGTAGTGTTCGTTTTGCTTAGCGGTGTTTCTTGCGCGTCTCTTCAGTGGTGCTGGTAGCTCGGTTGGCAAGGATGTCGCGTCGCGGTCGCGGTCGCGGTCGGGTTCAGGGGTCGAGATTGCCATCTCTCTCACACGCCCAGATCGCAAACTCATTCCCATGCGCCACAGCGCACGTGTAAATGCCAGAATTCGATACAGTAAGATCGCTACGTGTACAGTGCTCTCCCTAAATGAATACAGTACTTTCTCTGTAAGTCCTACCGGATTTTAATTCACTCTTGTCAAAAAGCAGCAATGCGACCAAAAACCCGGACATGGTCATGCGAGCTAAACAAGGAGGAAAAAGACAGTTGGGCGCGTCAATTGTGTCAAAAAGCATCCTTCGAGCGCGCACGAGTGGTTTTAGATAATGACGCAAAGTTGTAAGCTAGCGACAAGAACCGTTTGATTTGGGGACATGACTAATGTTGCAAAGCCATCATACCTTAACGCTTTCTGCGTCTAGTAGCAACTCTGGACGCTGGGATCTTGGTAGTTGGGACATCAATGCGGATGATGCCGTTGACACTTCTTCTGAGGCTCTACACAGATGTCTTGAAGAGCTGTTAGATATTATCATAGCAATCATGGATGATACTAATCAGCACCAAGAGTCTAGCAAAGCTGTCCCAGAAGACCCTAACTCAGTCTATCAGCATCAGGCAACGCAGACGATGGCTTTCTCAATACCAGACACCCGCGAACAGGGGGTGCAAACAACTGCTGGAAGGAAACCAGACGTCTGTTCACAAGGAATGCAGACAAGAAAACCAGACGTCCGACCGCAAGGAATGCAGACGATCCCATATCAGAGTGAGGATGCGCAGAATCAGACAACCTTGATGACTGAGACCGTAGTGTCAGATACCCGAACCGAGATTGTTCTTGAAGAATTCCAACGACAACAATCGCTATCGTGGAGCGCAGCGAGGAAAGAACTCATCCCCCCATCCGTCAAGGGTATCACGCTCACGGTCGACGCTGGGGGTATGAGTTCAGAAGACCGCGAGGAGATGCAGCGGCAGTTTCCAGACGTAGCCATCACTCCCCTCACCTCCGATGCAGAATACGAAGCAAGCCATTGGGAGGAGCAGGCAGAAGCAGTTCAACTAGCCGAGACAGCACCTGCAGACTTTGCGATTGTTACAAGATCGGAAGTTCCTCATACGTCCAAAGCGAGCATGCGACATTCAGAAGATTCGTTGTGGGATCCTACTTCGAACACAGTTTCTAACATAGAAGACGGGATACGTAGACCCTCAATCCTAGACTTTGCCGACGAGCTTGGATTAGGCATTGCCAATCACGAGCGCGCAACGATCTCATCAATGTACACTGCATTGAAGAAGAAGAAGATCCCTGCGCCGTATAAAGATATCAGTGGCTCAGAAAATGATATCGAGACAGTGAAGTACTACGACAGGCTTCTCAATCTGTACATTCTCACCTACAAACGAAAAGAAGATGAGCTTGCCTACTTGATACTACTCAGATTCCAAAACGCAATGTGTCCGAAGGAGCGGGAGATGCCGCCTATTGCGATGGCGTTGCGAGCATTCAAATTTTTGTCGCCGTCTTCTCCCCTCTGCGAATGGCTAGCGATTGTGTATTGCTTCATCTGGCCAACCCGGTGCCATGGTCCCTACGCCAATTTTCAGACAGAGTTTGATACTGTCGATACAGGGACTCAAGCAAAACTGCTCTACGCTGTCGCATACTACAGAGACCCATACGTTTATGGCAACGACGCTGGTGTGATCAGCTCCTGGTGCGATGTGCATAACCATGCGGATCATACACTAGAACAAATTGCACTTTGCCGCCATCTGAAAAAAGAAACGGAGATTAATGAAAGCAACCTTTCGCAGATCGAGGCAGCAGAGGTGATAAAAACATTAGAGGGTGGCTTCAAGAAAATTGATCCTGAAGGCATGTCTTACATTCGCAGCGACAATATATCTATTGAGACTTTAGGCCAGAATAACAAGAGGAAAGCATTGTCTGTAGAAGACGACGCAGAGACACCTGTCAAGAAGAAGAGAGGAAGGCCACTCGGTAGCGGAAACAAGAAGAAGAAAGCCGACAAGGTGCCTGGAGAGGGCGGCATAGATACAACTGTTAAGAAGAAGAGAGGGAGGCCAGTTGGTAGTGGGAAAAAGAAGGCTCCTAGTAAGTGAAAGCTCCTTTTTTTTGGCCCGGGTTACTTGGCGTAAGACTTCTCTGAATACGAATTTGAGACACTGTCGTTGAGAACACAGATATGTGCTCTTACTCTACGTAATCAAGAAGTCTGCGAATACGTGCTGACCTTCCGTAGCCCTGCTGAACAGGTCTAATGAAGATGAGACAACTCCCACTGATTCACGGACTGAGAATGAAGATGGGCACAATAGCTACGTTTCACAAACAAATTCAACCCTGACACCCTCTGGAGACAGACTCTCAAGGCAATCATCGCAAAGTGTAGACCAAGACTCGGGCTATAGCAACATAGGGATGCACCAGGCTGCTCTTGCTATAGCCCAAAACAGCACCCCAAGGATGAAAATTAGGCCACCAAAAGCCCCCATCTCTGGAAGACTTGAAGAGCGAGTTCAAACACCGCCGCGTGTGTCTGATAGTAACCAACGTACTTCAAAAACCAATAAGTCTGGTCCATCCAGCACGATCACCCCATCGGCTCAAAAGCCCATCAAGCAGCCCGTCATACTAGACAGTGCCGCAGGGGAGCAGAAGCTGGATCAGGACAACGAGGCACCATCCTGTAAGCTGCATAGTTGCGAACGGAAGCTTACAAAAGAGGAAGTCAAGCAAGGTAGAGCCAGATGCAGCTCCTGTATAGAGCAGAAGCGGCGGCTCAAGAAACGTCAGCAACGGAAATAGGCTTTGACTACTCAAGAACGAGAATGTAAATTACTGTGTGGACTTTATGTTACTGTCCGATCTTCAATTGGCCATACATGTCATAATTTTCCCTACAGGACTAGACAATGCCAGTAATGGACTAGGAAGCGGCCTGCACAATATTTTACGCAGCGTGTTGTGACGAGTTTGCGTTCTGGGAGGGTGAGGACGGTGAATTCACCGGTTGTGCCGCCGAGGACTGGGCCGTGGATGCCGGCAGTTATGAGGCGGTTGATGTGGGCGCTGAGTCGGTCTGGGAGATGGATTTGCCGTCATTGGTTGGTGAAGGGGGTTATGAGGGCGGTGAGAGTGCCTTCCAGGGGCTCGGGGGGCATTGTTAGGGTTTGGGATGGATAGTAGTCTAGGTAGTAGAGGGTGGTTGTTAGCGGGGAAGATAGTAGAACACCGATTACTGAAGACATTTTTATTACGTTTCGTTCCATCCTGTGGCGGAGTTCGATATCTCATTTGGATAATAACCGCGTTCGTGGTGTAGTGGACTGACCTTTTCTCCAAGGAGTGTATTGCCAGATGCAGTTAGTTGGTCTGGATAGTAAGGAACATTGCCATTGGCTGGTGCAGAAGATTACGCAATATATTGTCACAAGAAGATCAGACATCATAATTGCTCTGCCTAGTATGTGATCCCGACTGCCGGTGGCTTCGGCGTGCATAGAATGTCCGCCTGATCAACAATGCCACTGAGTCCACGCCATTGATCCCAAATGGTCATGTATCTAGTGTATTGTCCACATGAGGTGTGGTCCTAAGCTCAAGTGTCTTGTCTGCTATTCGGCAGCTCAAAGGAAGGCTCTATGATGGCTGACTGAAGCTTCTGCTGTCATTCACTTTCACGTACACTGCTCTCGTATCTTACATCCTGCCTCCTTAATGGCGAATCGTCCTGCAAACCTCGATCCGCTCGTCTTCTCGATCAAGGATCTGGAAAGAGAAGGGACACGATGCCTCCCAGAAAAATATCGTGATTATTATAACGGCGGAGCAATGGACATGATAACGCAAGTAGCACGTGGATCCCTTTCTTCCACTTGTAGGACCTAACGGTTGCTTTGTAGACTCCGAGAGAACGTCTCAGCATACGACCGCTACAAAATACGCGCACGGGTGCTCCGCAACGTTTCCGACCTAGATACTAGCGCCGAGATATTTGCTACCAAAGTTACATTTCCCTGTGGTCTCAGTCCGTCCGCGATGCATTGTCTAGCTCATCCTGATGGTGAGATTGCGACTTCGAGAGCAGCGGCAAGGATGAACATACCAATGGCTTTGTCTTCATACTCTACAATGCCATTAGAGGATGTGAAAGCTGAAGGAAACAGGAATCCGTATATGATGCAGATGTGCGTTGTAAGAGATAGGAGTATAACGTTGCAGTTGCTAAAAAGAGCCGAGAGTGAGTTTCACTGAGCTATGATCTTGAAGTGGGTGATGTTGACGATATCATAGAAGCGGGGTACAAAGCGCTTTTCCTTTCCGTGGATGTCCCGGTCCTCGGCCGTCGATTAGGTGAAATGCGAACAAACTTCACACTACCAGAGAATCTGTCCTTTCCCAACATATTATCAACTGGCGCGAACGATTTTGGTGACGAAGAAACTAAACATAACGGACCACATGCATTCGATGATACACTTGAGTGGGAGGAAGTTATACCGTGGCTGCGCGAGCACACCAAGATGCAGATATGGCTCAAGGGTATACTTTCCCCAGAAGACGTTGAGGAGGCAGTGACAGCGGGAGTTGATGGTATCATTGTGTCGAATCATGGCGGTCGACAACTAGATGGTGCACCTGCAACTTTGGACGCGCTACGTCAATGCGCACCAATTGCTAGAGGACGTATACAGATTGCCGTTGATGGAGGCATAAGACGAGGCTCAGATATCTTCAAGGCAATTGCCCTAGGCGCTCAGTTCTGCTTCCTTGGCCGAATCGCGATATGGGGTTTAGCAGTGAGTGCACCATTTTCTCAGCACATATAATGCACTGACAATCAGCGCAGTACAAAGGCCAAGAAGGCGTGGAGCTAGGTATCAAGATACTGCTCGAAGAGTTTCGATCGACCATGGCATTGGCAGGATGTCGTTCGGTGAAAGAGATAACATTGAACCATCTAAGCGTGTTGGGGGTCAATGGCCTCCTTTCGAAGCTCTAAAGTGGGGAGCTGACATTGGCATCATATAACAAAAATGAATGCGATAGGTGATTTGTCAATATAACATGAGCCAAGACTTGCTTTCCCGAAGTACATCAACCCATGAGTGCACTCTAGTCTTCTCGAGTCCAAGATTAATGTCTGTAGCGTTGTGGGCGATCTGATCTGCTGCATCGCGACGTTTCCAGACTTCCTGCATGACTGACAGAGAGACCCCAGCGCCATTGCAAGCCGACTGAGCGGCCGCTTTTTGCATCCAATCTCTAAACCATTCGCGAGTTGATGGCGATATGGCCTCACAGCCCGCAATGAATGCAGGCCAGGGTGATCCCAGATGAGCTACGGCCGCTGCGTTCTGAGCAGCCTCGAATCCTTCCAAGGCGTTGCGTATATCAGTGACGTGCGATTGTAAGATCCATGGATGCACTTTTCGGACCCTCCTATAGAACAGTATTACGAGCGCCGAGCCCAGAGCTTGAAGCATAGCTTTACTCGTAGATATATCTGTGCTCCGTGCTCGGTCACCGTGATCCTGAAGTGGTGCAAGGGGTTCCAGCACACTGTATTGGGCGGAAAGGGAACAGATCATGTGTTCCAATCGACTCGTTTTCCTCTGTAGTGATTTTGTAAAAGCCTCTGTTGTGTGGAGTGACTTTTTCTCAAGGAGATCCATGACATTAGCAACTCTAGTAGTTTGTGAGACCAGTTTGAGCCATAGCTCTGGGATACCATAGATGTCCATGTACAGCGTTTTCGACCACTGCTGTGTACTAGCCAGGTGTATGTCACGAAGGCCAGCGAGTTTATCCCTCGATGCGTCCACCTCAGAATCACTATCAGTACCATGTGTTTCGATCCGAAGAAAGTCATCAAGCTGCGACTGGTTGTTCATGGTCGACGTTTCTTGGGCCGAGGATGATTCCGAAAGGTGACTATCGCGACTGCTGACGAGTATATTCTTGACCTTGGTTTGTAGACCTGAGCCCTCGTACCCGTGAAGAGTGAATGTGCTCTCTCCAATTATCCTGAGCCATGTGTATACGTGATGCAGCAGTCGAGCCCTTCGCGAGACGTCTCGCTTGGCCAACCCTCGGAGTCGTACAAGACGCTCAGCATCAATCAGGTAGCATCTTGCTTCATTGGAATTGCCGCTCAAGGTCTAACAACAATTAGCATAGATGAAGTGATATAGTAGTCTAGCACGCACTTCAAGCAAGATGAGGCTAAATATAGCCATCAACTGGTCCTTGTACTTTGCCTTTTGAGATCCACATGTTTCTACCCTAAGAGATTGTTGCATATTTTCTTTCGCTGCTCTCGACACATGCTCAAGAATCTGAGCATTCCTATGGAGAGAGACGGCGTCAGAAGATGACCCCTCTCTCATTGTCGAATGTACCGAGCAACCAATTATGGCGAAGAAATTGGCCTTGGTCGCATGTCTGATCTTATTGGTCCCAAGGAATGTCAAGTCGGCGTGTGTTTGGACTGCTGCGCTCCAATTAAGTACCTCCCATGGCGACTTTGTTTCCATGGGGAGCGGGCAGAGTTGAGGGATTATAACGTCTCGGAAATGTTTTAAGAGGTGCTTTGCCTTTTCCAGAACTTCCAATTCGCTGATCGCACTTGAAGTGTAAGACGGAGGTGCGGGCTCCAACGTTGCTGGTGTGGTACACACCATACGCGCCTCCGGAGGTCTATCATCAGTGAAGGAGCGATCGTACCATTGATGATTTCCACCCATGTCATCCGATCGGTTCGAAGCCTGTATTGCTACACTGAGCGAATCGCCGTACACTTGGTCATGGATCATAGGTATATGATCGCTCATCGTGGAGTCGAACAAGTCGTTCCATCCCAAGCCATTGCATACATCGAACAAGGACTCTAGATCGGAAATTGACGCCGATGATGGGAAATTTATGTTGTTTGGTTCGTTGGGTTCCAAGCTCAGGTCTACGTTCGTCAAAGCTGCATCACTCCCCAAGGTACCGTCTTCAAGATTTGTGGATATACCACCAGTATTGACTGATATGGTGGATTGTTGGATGTCCAGCGAGGTCCTGTCGCTTCGCAGGTTGTTATTAGGTGCAATACTTTGTGAAGAATCAGACACGTGTTGCTCACGGTCCTCATCTGAAGGCTTTCCATGTGCTTCCAAACCTGTCGTAGTGTCAGTGATGTGCTAGAGGCCCTTGCACGGATCCATAACAGACCTCGCTTCTCATGTGACCTAGATTTGCCATGCTGTGAGCGCGATATTTTCGAAGCCGGAGCAGGCCCAGTAGACATAGACGCCCAGCGAATCTGTGAGGGGAACCCCTCGCAATTGAGACCAGCACTTTGGCAGACTGTACATAGTGGCCTTTTCTGATCACACTTCACGTGCCGTCGGCGACAAGTGGTGCAGCCGCCAAGGTTGTGTGTCCTTCGTGGTTTCCGGCCAGGAGCGCCGTGACCCCTACTGGGAGGCATAACGTCAGCTCACATATATCTCCTGAACTGTAGTTGCACCTTCTGTCTCCTATAGAATATGCCTCTGCATACAGGCTTTACACGTCGACCTACATCGTGATTTGTCGCAATGTGCAGTCGGGCGATCAGGATGACGCGTCGGAAAGTCATGCCAGATCCGGTTAGACTGTTTGCACCGAAGCGCTTCCCCCTCAATTCCAACCACCCACTGCAGGATTCGTAATGCGTCCAGGATTTTATGTTTTGTCACGCGTAGACTAAACAACGCGAATGATAAATTGCAAAGTTCTTCTGATTCTTTTGAGTTTGGTCCTTCCACTCCAACTCTATACTCACAACCATACTTACAGGTACCCCGCTGAGACTATCACAATGACCAAAATCTTCCTGACAGGAGCTACTGGGTACACACCGCTCAAACTTCACTGTAACTAACACTAAAATTCATTCCAAGCTACGTCGGCGGAGAAACCCTCCACACCCTCTCCAATTCCACCTCCAACCCTCTCGAAATAACAGCTCTCATCCGCGACGAATCCAAAGCCGCACAAGTCCTCGCCGCCCACCCCACCACCAAAATCATCATCGGCGACCTCGACGACACACCTCTACTCACATCTCAAGCAGAAGCAGCAGACATCGTCATCAACCTCGCATCAACCTCGCACGCCCCAAGCGCCAAAGCAATAGCCACCGGCCTTCAAAACCGCGCAAACCGGACAGGAAAACCTGGCCATTGGATTCAAATCTCTGGCGCAACATGCTATGCGGCTAGCGAAATCTCGTCTGGTCATTTCGGCTACCCGTCCTCGGAGGTCTACGATGATGTGAAGGACAAATCTGCCATCCTAACTCTGCTCCGCGATAATCCAAAACGCGTAGTTGAAAACACAGTTCTCGCGCAAAAGAGCGAGGAAGTAAAGACGGCGCTGGTCATCGGCCCGCTGATTTATGGCGTGGGCAGAGGACCGGTGAATCAACGCAGTATTCAAGCCCCTGAGATTGCAAAAGCGACGATTGGTTTGGGCCATGGGATTGCGATTAATGAAGGGAAGAATGTGTGGAGTAATATTCATGTGTCTGATCTCGCGTCTTTGATCCATAAACTCGTTGATGCAGCGATTGAGGGCAAGGAGGGGGTTTGGGGGGAGCAGGGCGTGTATAATGTGGAGGGTGGGGAGTTGGTAAGTTCCCTTTCATTTATTTCTTCATGTCTGCGACCTCATGATTCGAAGTTTTTGTTTGATGCCGTTGGTTCATCGGATTTGAGGGCCTGCAAGATACTAATACATATGACTGTGCAGGCTTTCGCCACCCTTGGTCAGTTGATTGCAGACAAAGCGCATGGACAAGGCCTCATACCGCACTCCTCCAATGATGAATTCGAAGCTATTACTGCGGAACGCGCAGATGAGTTAAGTGGGCATGCATCAGTGTTATGGGGAACGAATGCGCGGACGAGGGCATCGAGGGCGAGGAAGTTATTGGGGTGGGAGACTAGGGGTCTGGCTTTGCAAGATACATTGGAGGATCTGGTTAGGAGGGAAGGTGGAGCAATATAAGTAGTATTGACATAGTATTGACATATTGTAAAGAGGTCAATTACTACACTTGAGAGTTGAATTTTTACATTTATCCGGTCAATCGATCTTGCATCCGGTACATGGCGAGAACCATTTTTAGAGGCGACACGAACATCAGTACGAGTTTCTAGACAGTGTCTGCATCGACGTGCTCGCTTACGTTTCAAGACTGCTTTGAGTCTACCCAATCAACCCTAACAGCTGCAACGGAGCTCTACCACACCCTCTGTGCGGTGTCCCCTAGAATTGAGTATATAGCTCATATCAATTATCAATCCTTACCAGGTACCAAAGCTGACCCAGGAACCTTACCCATAGCCCATGTGTAATCAATGCTTAGGCTTGGTCAGGACGTCCAAGTATAATCGATTCCATTCCTTCTTCCACTTCTGTAGTTTTTCCTCGAACTTGTCCACGCACTCATAGCTCCTTTCCGTTGGACCTTCTGTGCGTTCACGAGCTCATTGAATTTCATATTTGCCTCTGCTTTCCGACGCTGATTCCGCTGTAGCACTTGATCGGAGAGGAAGTCTGCTAGAAACAGTTTCCACTCAAAGGACATACACCTTTTCTTGAAGTCAATCTCTAGCCCAGGAAGTTCAACTTGACGGACGCGGCCGCCAAGAACGATACTCCTATCGCATAGATTTCTGTTCAAATCCCACTCGGTGCAGCTCAGCTGCCGCCTGTAAAACGTCAATTCCGCCTCCTTGTCTACGTTGAGAAGTGAGTTCGTCTTGAACGGCGGACAATGTCCATCGGTCACGTCGAAGAAAACGACACGATTGTCGTTGGAGAAGTGAGAAAGCCGTTTGATGGTAAAGATTCTGTCGTTGTATCCACCATCAAAGATCAACTTGAAGCTGACACGCCAACTAAGGCGGAGCTTGGGCATGCGTGAGCGCATAAACTCTCGTTCAGCTTCTACGCGAAACATGCGGGAGACTCGTGCGTAGCCTAACCAGAGCGTATGATTATCGAGATGAGTGCCGATTTTGACTAGGAGCTCTACTGGAAGCGCAGGGATCCTTGACGTGAGCGCGTCCGGTGGCAATGATTCAGATCTAGCAGTCAGTTGTTAGTGACGCATATTACGCATATCCAACGCACTACAGTTGCGATGTGCCTGAGTATTACTTACAGCAACTGCATGTCGCGAAGACCGCCTTGAGCGTTTGGTTCGTCATCCATAACTGCAAGCGACTAAGCTGCGTACGTCCAGGAGACTCTCAGCGGGTGTTATGAGTAGAAGTTGGTATTACAAGAAAGGGCAGGAGAAGCAAATCTGCTTTGAGTGGTCTGTGCATCGAATACGATCAAGGTGAATGACAAGGTCAAGGTGATGACAAGGTGAAGGTGAGACAACACCACACCACCAACACCCACAGTGCTGCATGTGGGTTGCATAACTACTGATGACAAAAGACCCAACTATCGAAATGGCTGGCGTGCACTGGATTTGAGGTGAAGTGGGATGTCTGGAAAGAGAACAAGCACAGTGAAAGCAAATGACCTAAGTAGAACAAAGCTACAACGCGTGATCACCTGGTGTAAATACGGCTCCGCCCGGCGTGGAAGTCAAGGTTTCAGGAAGGTGCGACCAGTGAGTTGTTTGTACGAGACTCCCTACCACTTCGGAGATATTCTGTATAATCCGCTTGCTTCGAAAATGCACTTCTCGAGCCTATAGTCTAATAAACCTCCCCAAATCCCTTGCGCTCCTTCTCCTTCATCCTTTCAACCTCATCAGCCTGCACATCCTCATCACCCGCCGCCACCCCTTCCTTCTCTTCATGCGCAACAACCATATCCCCCTTCCTTGCCTCTGGCAGAATCTCGCCATCCCTCTTGACCTCATCTTTCTCTACACCAGCTTCATCACACGTCCCCTCGCCATCTCCAAGCCTATCGGTCTTTTCCCCCCTTCCCATACCACTCTCCTCCTTCCAGCCTTTCTCCGTCTGCCGCCGCGCCAACTTGCGTTCTTTGCTCTGTTGTCTCTGCTTACTACTTGCGCGCAGCACCTTGCGGTGCCCACTGATATGCTGCATACCAGGAAAGTAATCACTGTCATCTGAGAAGCCTTCACCCGGGGACTTGAGCGGTTGCAAGTGTCGGAGAATAGCGGCTGTACGCGGTTGAGGGTGTTGGTGTGCTCGGGGGATCGAGGATGCTGCGTCGGCGCCTTCGTCGGAGCTGGAGTTGTCGTTTGAGGCGTCATTGGGGGATGCGAGGGCGGGCTCGATAATCTTGGTGCTGTGTTTGCGAGACAGCTTGCCTGGTGTGGGCTCTGAGATTATTGGTGTCTCGGTGGTGTCTTGAACTGTAGTTGCGGCTGGATTGTCTTCTTTCTCACTTTCGAGCGTCTCAAGGGGCGTTGCTGGAGGCGGTAATTGAGAGGTGGCCTGGTATTCCATTGTGTTCTTGCGCATGGGGCGTCGAGGGTAGTTTACTTTGTCGTGGTCGCAGCCATTTACGCAGCCACCCCAGCGGCGGGTGGGTATAGTTGGGGACGAGGTTAGACCGACTTGTCCAGCTGCGCTGAGGGGGGTAGTCCTGCTTGATGTTGGTGTAGTTGTTGCTCCTTCCTTTGCGGCTCGTCGTTTGAGTTCAGACCAGGTTCTTAATTCGTTCTCCAGGATATAGCGTCCGTTGTTCTCACTGCGCTTCATGATAATGAACTCGCAATGGTTGACATTACGAAGATCCTCGAAGTACTCGACTGACCAGTGGTACCTGTAATGAGATTAGCTACCATGACTTCGACGAGAATGTGACTTTCGACGCACCACTTCATTAGAAACACCCTTGACATGAGTCCATGCGTAACCAGCACGCAGACGCTCGGGAAGTTGTCATCCCCAAAGCTCCTCCACAGACTCTCATTGAATCCACTAACACGATCATAGGCATCTGCCGCGCTCTCACCATCAGGGATCCTGTAAAAGAAGTGCCCATAGTCGGCACGCTCCTGCCACATACGCTCCATTTCCGCACTGCATGGCTGGAAATTGCCAAAGTCTTGTTCGCGGAGTCTGGGTTCTTCGAACACTGTAATTTTATTGCGCGGGAAGGGGGAGGGCGTGGGGTCGTCTGAGGTTAGGGTGCGTAGGATGCCTTCGGTAGTTTCACGGGTACGGCGGTAGGGCGAGGTGAAGAACTGGAGAGTATCGTCGGGCTTGAGCATGGAGCGGAGAGTGCGGCCGGCTTCTTCTGCCTACATGGCAATGGTCAGTGGGACGGACGGGTCGAGGGTGTGGGGCATGAGTAATGTAGGAGATGTACCTGAGTCCAGCCATGTTGGGTGAGCTTGACTCTGTGATCGGGGATAAACTGGTGGATATCGCGGTTCTTGTTGCCTTCTGACTGGGCGTGCCGGATCAATATGATCATCTGTGCTGACCTTAGTAATGACCACACGGACATGCAGCATGTGGGACCTACGCGGGGTTTCCCCATGGTGTATGCAAGTGTGCTGTGGTACGCCTTGGAGATGTGCTGGGTATGTGTTCGTGATGACTACGTATATGACGGCGTCTCAGGTATGGACAGCAATTCTATATGGAGGGGCAGAGAGTGTGCGAGGTTTGTTGTTTCATAATCACATCTGAAGCGGATGGCGACTTGTGGCATGCTTGGTTAGTTGCGCCACCCGTAGCGACTTCCGCCGCCGCAAATTGTCAGCCGTCCTCCCCATGCGCCACCATCCATTAGAGTTGCTCACACATACATTCTCTCTTCAGTCTCCGATCTTATCTACAGCCGGGTCAAGCACGCCATCCATCAGACGAACGCGACAACACCTGATCTTATCTCCGCCTTATCAGCGCATCCACGACCCTCGGCGACGCGCCTATCGCGCTCAACCACGCGACTGCGACTGCGACTGCGCCCAGACACATTCACCCACCACCATTACCACCCATAATGTCGGAACCAATCCCCGAGTCTATCCCCACATCCTCCGATCCACGCTCCCACCGCCCAACCAAAAAGCGCGCTCTCCCACGCACAGCCTTATCCTCACAAGTCGAAGCCCTGTTCGCCAAGCCAGACCGCGACATCCACCTCCCAGGCTCTTCTCTCTCCAAGTCCTCAGCGCTCCCCCCAGAAATTGTCGCCAATGTACAAGGGTCTAGCGCTGGTGCAGGCAGCGGCGAGTTCCATGTGTACAAGGCGAGTCGGCGACGCGAGTATGAGAGGTTGAGGATGATGGACGAGGAGGTACAGAAGGAGGAAGACGAGAGGGAGTTCAAGAAGAGGAAGGAGGAACAAGAGAAAAAAGACAGGGAGAGGACAGAGAAGAATAGATTGAAGAGGGAAAAGGCGAGGTTGAGGAAGGAGAAGGCCAAGAAGGGTGGAAAGGGTGGGGATGATAGTGGGAGGGAGGGCACACCAGTTGTTGACGGGGAGGGTGGGAAGAGGAAGTTGGTGCCAAGGGTGGACAACAAGTCTAGCGGGCAGGACAAACAGGATGACGAGGCTAGTGAGGGTGGGGAAGTCAAGAACGTAGAAGAGATTGGTTTGGTGATTGAGGATGACGACTGAACTCTGCTGATGGCGAGCGAGTACAATGTTCACTTCGTGGTAGGGCGATTATGCGATACCCTTTTCTACAATACACTAATTGCCATTGGCAACATGTACACTCTATTCGTCCAACCATTTCGTCATGGGCTATTTTCAGCGAACTCTATCCCTACAAATTCCAACATACATTCCAGTGTCTTTGTCACGACCAGGGCTATATTTATACGGCCATAATCGGGAGTACAGGTGTGGGAGAGGGGGCTCGTCGTATAATATCTGGGCTTCTACGATGCTGGAGATTGATTATACGTGTTTCGCTTGGCCAGTAGCAACAAGCCGCAAACGCCTGCTCACCATACTATATAAGCCGGCATTCACTGTCATGATACGCAATCCATCAACGGACTGACCACCAAAAGGTTACATTGACTCTCAATTGTCAATTCATGTTGGAGAAGGGGCGAAATGAGGTCGTGACTGCTTCACCTACCTGGCACCCTTCACCATTTATCTCTCCCCACACATGTCACTATATGTTTGTCTTCCTTTTCTCTCAAAACGGCTCGATGCTTATCAGTAGCTTGTTCGTGGTAAGGCAAAGCGTACAGACCACAGCGAATACAGTGGGACGTGCACTGACCGTGTCCATCTACACTACCACAGTTCTTTTTCACACGTGGAGTCTTTGTATGCAGTTATGCAACCTTTGTAAGTCAAACCCTATGCTATTGCTCCATCAACGGCCTAAGCGACACCCCTCTAAACCTACTAACAGAAACAGTATTTACTAAATCCCCTCCTTAGACCCTGCCCTTATATCTGAACTCTAGACCTAAATCTTGAAGCACATGGACACTTAGACATTTTAGATCACCTGCCTTTTGCTATCCCGCATATACTGCTGAGAAGCTGAGCGAGAAATGCAGCGCACTCGTCTCTACACACTTTGTCTCACATGGCGCTTTAAGTTTGAATACAGATACTTTGGTACATACACTATTGAGAATCTTTCGCGTTCCTCTGACGGCAATCGTATCTAATTCAATGCCAATGGCAGACTCACCGCATACCCTATCGCTGATTCCTTCGCACTCATCGTCGAACTTCGCCATACTCTGACAAACGGTCGTTCCGTCAAGATAGACGAGATTGATCAAGATCTCATAAAACGATCACTCACGTATGTCGAGCGTGTAGACTTGATGTCTGACTTCAGATTTCCAGATCTTGACAGGAGTGTTGCGTTTGAGACGTCAGATGCAGATTCCAGGGCTAGGATTTGATTTTCAGACTGCTCAGATAGGTTTCGAGCGGAGGCTGTTTTTGACGGATTCTCTCATGGATGACGGAGCAAGTCGGAGTCAGCGGCGTAGACAGACTGTGCTGGAGCTGCTCTGGATTGTGAGAGTTACTAGGGAGGAGTGGTGGGCTATGAAGGCGGGCAACGAAGATAGGAAACATCAGGAAAGACGACAGTGAATGGGATGACAAAACCTATATGGTTCAATGGAAGGCAGAAGAGGTCTTGTTGATCAAGATTACATGCACTTACTTGCGGCAGAGTGCAGCTTACAAAGCTTCCAAGGTAGTTGCCAACACCCATAGACGACCACGTCCACTTAGGTAGGTTCTCACCCTCAGAGTACAATCAACATCGGCCCCTTTGAAGCTCTCCATGGTGGATTCTGGCCAAGTGATTAGTAGGCTTATTCGAGACCGATCATTGTCTACCTCCGTAGTTTACATCAGCTCATCGCTCTGCACGTGTGATGACGTTGCCTGCAGTCCCTGAGCGCACCTGTCCTTGAGCGCCCAACCACCCTAATCCTATCCCCGCACCTCCATCCCTTCACACATTGCATACGTTATATATTGCATGCACGCCGAATATCCCACTGATACCTCACCGATCGGCAGTTCCATCTTTTGCATCAGGAATATGTAGGTGCAGCCCGGTAAATATCAATGCTTGATGTGGTTTGGCCAATGATGAGTCTGGGCTTCAACACCGTGTTGTAGCATCAAGCTTTACACCACGCACGCCAATCTATGCACGACGGGACTCTCAAGACTCTCCCAACTATTTCGCTGCCATCGCGATTGTGGCAGTGGGGTACTGCGCACTGCCTACTCGGTCAATTCTGCCGAGATCAATGTTGCCGGCTCGGAGCACTCGATTCAGCGATGCTGCCATGCGTCGTCAGCACTTAATCTGTCGCTTGCACAAAGTTCGCGCAACGATGTCGCATTCCTGAGCTTATTACAACGACATAATGCTCTACATCTAGCGAAGTTGCGCTCTGCACACAGGTCTGCTTGGTTCCCCGCATCATCTCCGGCTTCTGACACCGGCAATTTGTTGTCTAAGATTGATGGCTAAAGCTTCTTGTGTCCCTACATCGCTTGCATACCTAGGTACTCTCTGCGATTATGCTGCCAGGTGTTACACTCTTTCCACCGACAAGATGGGCCATTCGCTCAGTCAAGATCCTACGATTCGCTGTGCCTCCCCAGTCTGGCTAGAGCGACACGTTTCTAGCATCGATGGCAAGTCTATCTTGAGTCATGAACGACATATTTCCCATCGCACTCGCATTCTTGGAGTTTCTGACGCCATCTCAAATGCCATGCTGATTGAGGCTCTCGGGAGTTCCCAGCTCTTGCTGTTTCAAGCTAGTGGGGACCGGCCTTGTGCCTGGCTAATGTAAACCAGTCACACATCACTCGGACGTACATCGGTATCAATGTCGAGTTTCGAAAATCCCAACATGTTGGTGATTGATTGTCAACGTTTACGCATGCGATGAGACTATTCGCTGAGTCGCACCACCACCCTGATGCTGGCCACGACCAAAGTCTGGACTCGGGATGACGTGCGAAAGATGCAAACCCCAGATATTGTTTGCGACTCACCATTGGACCAACCCAAATTCAGAGTGTTTCGAACCCAGTCCAGTCGTTGCCGGTGACAGGAACCATATCACCGATCGCGTCACCCAGGTGCCTCGACAGCATGGTACCTGCGACACGTAGATTGGTTCTCATGTTGTGCCGATCCCAATCCACGCTTCCCCGCAGGGCCAAGATGAAATCTGGATACTCGTAGGGGCAATTGACCAGTCAGGAGCACTTATCACGCCATTCTTTTTCATTTTGGAATATGTCTGCTGCACTAGTCGCGTTGGGATACAGATTGACTTCTCATCTACTGTGTACACTGCTGTGCAGCCTCAAGTTGAGAGAAGGCCCGGGTATACCAGATTGCACTGACGTCTCCTTGTCAGGATATGCAATTGTATTGGGTAGCAATTGAGCCAGGGATGAGGACCTCAAATGTAGTATAAAGGCATGCTCTGTAGGACTTCCAAGCCGTTGTCCACGAGCATCTCAACCATCATCCATCGCTTCATTCATTAGCTCTTCCCATCGTTCAGTTCCACTTGTACATACAACACCAAAGTTCAAAAATCCATCATGCGTTTCTCCATCCTTGCTTTCATGGCCGCAGGGTAAATTCTCTTCCCGTTCACGGGTCGCATGTCATCAGAACTAATCTCCTCTCAGCGCCGTCGCCGCTCCCATCGTTGAGCGTCAAGCTTTCCCTACCCCCTCAGGAGGCTTCCCACCGTTCCCAACCGGTGGTCTCCCAGGCTTCCCCAGTGGCATTCCATTCCCCACTGGTGGTTTCCCCGGTGGACCTCGTCCTACCGGTCCCTTTCCCGGATTCCCCAGTGGTTTCCCCGCGCCCACTGGCGGCTTCCCCAACTTCCGTAAGCCTAAGCTACAATAACCACAATTTAAACTGACAATCTTATAGCTGGCTTCCCCTCTCCCACCGGAGGCCCAGGAGGCCCAGGCGGTTTCCCTAGGCCATCTGCGCTGCGTAAGTTCACCTACCGATACCAAGCCACGGCATAGCCAAAATACTGACATGGTCACAGCACCGAGGCCCACTGGATTTCCCCGCGCTCCCCCATCCTAGACTGCGGTACTGGTAGCCTGGTTGCTGAGCAGCCCTTGCCTGAGGACTTTTTTCTCTTCAGGAATTGAGCAAAATGGTCGTTGACCGCGTATATACCATCTTCTACTTCAAATAACACGATTTCCTCTTCTACGTTACAATTTGTTTCCCAAACTCACGTGCGCAGCCTTGATCTCTGTATATACCTTGAGTTCTGCTTCATCGGTTTCCCCCACGCCACTATGATTGATACCATCGACCCGTATTTGATGGTAGCAATTCCCACTACTATTTACTGACATCATGTCCACCCCAATCGCCACGGCCTCACTAATTGCTTTGTCTACATCCCCTGTGAATATCGCAGCACACATTCCATACACAGTGTCGCTCGCTGTTTTCACTGCCTTTACCTTGTCCTCGATACGTCGCGATAGTAACAGACGGTGCAAAGATACCCTTTTAATGAATGCGCATACCCGACGTACCATTCGTAAATATGGTCGGTAGGCTTGATGAGGTATCCCAAGTCTTGAGATATATCCTTAACCCTCTGCTAACTCTATATATTACCTTGGTCAGTGTGTGCATACAGGCGAACACAAAAGCTCATACTGTTGGTATCCCATGACGTCCTCTGTCTTCGACTAGTACCCTGACACACTCTTCTTATCAATCTCTTCCTGAACCGTTTTCTGGGACCGGTGTTAAGAATTGCCCACTTTGTATCACAATACTTGGTCGTGACAGTGAAGAATATACAAGTTCTTGATTCGAATATAATACCAACCGCACACATACTCCAGCTTACGAGGACCACTTATTTCATCGATACAGCGTTCTTGAACATCAGTAACGGGTTCTCTTTCCGTTGTTTCCACATTTATCCAATACACATTTGCCTTTTGGGACGGGGTAGTGCGTCGCCTTTCTCCTACCATAGGGAGCATACCCAGCCCATGCTTTTACCAGATGCAAACCGTTTCACCGTGCTAACTGGGAAATTGACTCACTTCCTCGCCCAGTCAGATTCTGCGGGTACTAAGGTGACGAGAAAAAATCCATGGTTGTTGGTCAGCGGGCTTCGAGATACTGGTATGGTAAAGCTTGCTTTTCAGTGTGTGAATGAATCTTCTAACGTAGCAAGTCATTCTAAGAGGGTTAATGATATCCAGAGCATGATGATTCGTTGGCGATGCAATTATGGAGGAGCGGGGGTGTGAGGGTTGAGAGGTGAGAATGTTGGTGATGATGCGATTTAAATAAACATTCAAACAGGTGATAGAAGCTCAGAGGGAGGTGGTATCACTATTTCATACATTAATTGTAGCCCGTAAGTCCAAAGTTCCTTACCCTCCGCGCTTGGATTTGCGAAATCAGGTATTGAGTTTTCTTTCTTTGTTACAACATGTCCTTTTCATACCCTTGAGTGCTTGCTTATACGGTGAGGAATGTGAGGTTCATCTACAAGGCTACTACGGCTTGTGTAGTGCATGTTTCTTTTCCCGCGGCTGCATTGATAGTGATGATTGTGTTTTAGAGATTACGTTAGTTAGACGAGAATTTCAACTCTTTGACAATGGGAATCCAAACAGACGGCATCTGGAATAACCATTTGGACCTGTTGAAGGGATTATCTGTGCGATTCTCAAGCTGGTGCCGAAGAGGTGATCAGTAGTGTACACAGTATGTTGTTCCATGATTTCCAACGGGTGGATAGGTATGGTAGTCCCAGGTCAACCCCAAATAGACATGTTGCTCCCACACCAATCCACAATTTCCAATTTTCACTTTTTCAAACCCCCTTATAACCACGCCCTCGATAAATTCCCCACCCCAACCTCAAACACAGCCTCAACAACCCCACAAACATCCCCAGCCACCAACCACAACCACCCTCCAAAATCGGCTCAACCGCGGCAATACACAACCCCTCGGCACCACCCCGGCCCAACCTCCCCCATCACACCCAAAACAGTATTCCCCCCCCTCCCTCGCGTCAAGAAAATTTAAGCCGCAATGCAACTCCTTCCGCATCCTCAACAAATCGCCGCAAACACACTATCCCCAATCCCGCATCCTGGCAGCGGCTACTACCGATTACGTGATATTATGCACACCATACCGTCGTATTATGTAGTATAGGGCTGCGTGTGAGGACAAACTTTGTTTTTTCGTTTGGTAAGACGCGGGGGAGACATGATTCTGGGGTACAAGGTTAAGAGTAAATCGAGCTTTCTCGGTTTTTTTTTCGCCAAAGTGTGTTTTCGAGGTACCGGGGGGAGGGGTTGGGACGCGGGGACAAGGGTGACATGCGAAGATAGCCGTTGCCACTGCGGCTTGGGACGCGATGGATGATGGATGGCGGGAGCTTGCCTAGGGATGGGCTGGGGGGAGGGGTGCATGGGTGGTCGAATTTGTGGGGGTGGAGACGTTTTTGTTGCGGTTTGTTTTTAGGGGTTGGGGGAGAGGGGGGTGTACCCCGGGGTTTTTTTCACGTTTCGTCTTTTCGTCTTGTGGGTTGATTTTTGCGGAGATTGCGTCATTTTTAGGAGTACATGTAAAATGTGATTTGATGGGATTTGTTGTGAGGTCAGAGGGTTTCAGGTATAATTGGTCGGGGTTCAAGTGTTGATATGTACATTGCTAGCTTTTCGTCTTGATAATCTACTAAGATCTAGTCTAAACACCAGGGTAGTCCCAATAACCTCCAATTTGCAGCCCTTTGAGAAAGACCACCATACAATAAGATTCCGGGTATTCGTCTGATGCCTTGTCGAAATAAAACTCTATCCCTTGTGCACAGAGTTCGAGTTGTCGGCGCACGACCAAGGAGACGTGCCACCATTCGCTTTGTAACTGTCAATGATTCCAACAATGGAGCCATAAGTTCCAGCAATCATCAGGAAGAAACCAGAAAGCACGACGAAAACGCTCCAGGCGACCATGAGTTTCCATCGCAGTGTCTTTGTGACTTTACCAGCGGTCCAGTTGTCGTACAGCCACATGCATCCCATGGGCTGGAAGCACATGAGAGTTCCCAGGAAAGCGCCGACAAGCGATACAAGTTCGTTGAAGACGGGGATGGCGCTGGCGATAACGTAGGAGGCGAGTGCGGTGGTGAAAGTCAGACCGATCCAGACAACCCAGTGCTTGACAGTGTTGTGGTTCAAGTGGTGGGATCCACGGAGGACACGGACAAAGATGTATTTGGCAGCAATCTGAAATCATTTGTTAGTTTTCGCAGACCTGGCAGACCTGGATTGGTAAACTTACGTGGATGACCAACATGCAAGTCACTAGAAGACCCGGCAGCGCAAGACCATAACAGATTCTCTTCATCAATACACCAGCGGATCCAAGAGCAGGAGATGCAACGTAGGATCCGCAGTAGTAGTAAACGACCACGCCGATGACAATGTAGAGGACTGTCACAACAGTCTGGCAGATGACCAGCGATTTGCCATATTTGCGGGGATCTTTCATCTCAGACACGATGGAGAAGAAAGCTGGGGTGCCTGCGTAAGCAAACACAAGAGAAGAGAGCGCAGCAGCGGCGTCGACAAAGCGTGGGCTCTTGAATAGCTCGAAATCGGATTCCCAGGGACCGAATTGCGGCGCTTCAGCGGGTCGGTCTTGGACACCCACAGAGATGGTGAGGGTGAAGACTAGAGACGGTTAGCTTCGCAGTTGGATTTGCGACGGGGGAACCTACTTGAAGAGATGATACCAACAAGTCCAACCCACGCGAGCCAACTGACTTTCTCGAGTGTGGAGACACTGGACAGCGCAAAGCCAATGATGAAGGCTACAGCGACGAATGCTGCCGTGCAGGTGGCATGCAGAGAGATGGCGTTCAGACCTATGGACACACCAAGCATGCCAGCGCCTGCGACAAAAACCCAAACTGCGGAGAGTTAGCGGAAGAAAAGCTGGCGATTGTGAGGTTTCGTACACAGGACGAAGACGATGCCGAAGAACTCGCGACCAACGCGGCCAAAGAGCAGACGCCCAACATCATCAATTCCGTAGACCTCGGGATGGTTCAGCTTGAAGATGCCTACAATGTAGTCGGACCATGTTGTGATGACGGCGATGGTGACGAGGCAAATTACGCCAGGAATCAAGCCGAGGACGTCGAAGACTTTGGGAATCGATAGAACACCAAGACCGATTTGCGTCTTCATCATCAAGGCCGCTGTGCCTAGGTAGCCAACCTGTGTGGAGTCAGCACTGCGGAACACGTCGCGTGACCAAGGTACTTGCATTGCGATAATTCGGGCCGCCCTCGACGACCTCACCAAACACGGCATCGGTGATGCTTGCACGACGTTCAGTATCATACTCGAGTGGAGGCTTCTCGGTCGAGTCGATGGGCACGATGTTCCCATCGTTCTGGCCGGTGTAGTGCGTCGGGTATGGAGACATGGCGATGGTTCAGTCGGAATGCGCAACAAAGAGCATGAGAATCAGAAAGAGACTGAGGATCCGAAAGACCAAGTGCGGTCTTGGTGCGAAATCGGTCTGGAGTAGTGGATACGGGTCCTACCACAGTTATAGTCGTCTCAGAGGGTCACCATGCCCCGATTATGCGCACTGGGCGCGCTAGGACTAGTTAGCAAACAGTACGCGTGCCGTTCCCCAGATATCGGCAAGCTTCACAAGCCTTTGCACCCCGGGACTCGGCTGGTGTGGGAGCTAGACAGTAGAAGCCAGTTCTGACGAGCAGCCATTTCCTGTTACGTTGCAGGTGCACACGGCGCCACCTACGGAGAGACTCTGTGGGTGGGCATTGACTGGCGCGGAGTCGCCTTCCCCAAAGGTCGAAGTGCGCACGGGAGAATCCCCGGGTTCTGCCATCACGTCGGGACGACTACTGTGGATGCCTCAGCAAGTGCCCGCAGGGTGCCGGGGCGTTGCAGTTAGCGTTCACTCCGTTCCCCAGTCTTTACGTCATAGTAAGGCCGACTGCGAAAGCCACCGATGTCCGCTCTGGCGGCTCCTCTGCGACGCCCGCTTTGATTAATGATCGCGCAGGCTGATGCAGCCATCACTGGCGCGTGGTCGTATCAATGCACGCGGCGAGGCCAGACACGACAGGACAGCTTCCAGGATGACGACGGCACCCGCATGACGACCGAGATAAGCGGCCTTCTAGAAGTTTTTCTCGCTCACACGGCGGCGGCGGCGGCTTTGGCATTGCCCTCGGATGCATCATGCCATGTTGGAGATCAGATCCTGGGGGAGCTGCGTTCGCCTCTCGAACCTGGAGCCACGCCGTACACGCGATCGGCGCCCCCTTCAGCCTTCTGCGTGATTAAAAAAAATGAGCACGTTCCAGCTGATGTTGCAACGTCGGGGCTGCCGTGCTTGCCAGTGTCCGCATGCGCGTTGAGCCGCATTGCCAGCGGCTATCCTGGGGACGACAAGGCTAGGTACTGTGTGTGTATTTGCTCCCTTGTGGCTGCCGGGCGAGACCGCACTGGCCATCGCTGCGGCTTTTGTCCAGGCTGCGTTGGAGAGGCGCGAGTGGAGAGGGCACGCGTCCGGAGTCGGAGAGAGGGCAAGCACATGACCGCCTCCATGCTGGCATGATGGAATGCTGGACTGCTGGCGAGGAGCCGTTGGAGAGGTTGGCCATGGGATTCCCAGGGCTCTTGTATGTATAGCATGCCATGTATGTACTGCAGGATAAAGTCTCGACGACATGTTGCGCCCTACGCCCGCGCTCCAGTGGGAGCTGGCGGCCGTCGCGTCTGCCCACCTGGGCAACGTCCGGCGTCCGGCCGGGCCTTAGTTCTGCCGGGCGCCCTGCCAAGAGGCCCCCCACCCTCTCCCGAGGTCCCAGCCAATGCGGCAGCGTCGCTCGTGCCCCTCCCCGACCCCCAAGCACTGCCACACGACTGCTTAATCGAACGTGCACCCTCCTCCAATCCCCGCCGCCAGGCCAGCGAGTCGTTCACCGCGTAGGTCTGCTGGCGAGTTCAGCCGACGGTCGGACGCGCGTGCTTGGCCCCCATACAGAGCGCCCCGTACCTGCACAGTAGGTATCGCGCTCTACACGCACGCGAGCTTGTGTGCTTATCTTTGGCTCCACAACACGCACAGCTACGGTCATCGTGGGGAGCGTGTCATCGCTATCGTCTCGTCTCGACATCATCCCCCGGAGAGTCGAGTAGCACCGCCGTGTGACTTGTCCATGGGAAACGGCTGTCGCACCATGAACCAAGATACATCGCTCCGCCTCACAAACTATGTCGCATACCGAGATGCCCAGACCGGCCGTAGCCGCATCGGACATTACGACCTTTCCAATACCATGGTCCATCCGCTGAGCTTTGTTTCTGGTACGCCAATCGACAATTTGTATCAAGTCATCGAGGCTGGCGAAGCAAACATCATTACCGCAGATGACCCAATCTCCGCGTCATCAGTCAAGATACTGCCTCCACTGCCCGATCGTGATGTCTTGTGTGTAGGAAAGAACTACGCTGAGCATGCCAAAGAGTTCAACAGCTCTGGTTTTGACGGCTCAGACAAGGTCGACACCCCTTCGCATCCCGTCATATTCACCAAGCGCTTCACCTCGATAATTGCAGACGGCGAAGACATCTTCCCTCATCCAGAATTCACTCAGACGCTCGACTATGAAGGAGAGGTTGGTGTCATCGTCGGCAAGCCTGCATTTCGCGTTGCAGAGGACCATGCAATGGAGTACGTGTGGGGATATACAATCATCAATGACGTTACCGCGCGTGAAAGGCAAAGAGACCACAAACAGTTTTACATTGGCAAGTCGGCCGATACCTTCTGTCCCATGGTTTGTCAGAGTGTCCCCCAAGTAGGCACATGTCACTAATGTGTGGCAGGGCCCCATAGCCGTACCTGTGTCCAAACTTGATAAGGTGCTACGTGTTCAGACACATGTCAATGGCGAATTACGACAGAATGCGACCACTGATGATTTGATCTTCTCGATACCTTACCTGATCAAGACAATGTCCGAGGGGCAGACATTGATGCCAGGGGATGTTCTCGCGACTGGTACTGTAAGCCAGGACTGACTATCGACCGGAAGTGAATGGAACACTAATGCCGCAACAGCCCGCTGGTGTGGGTATCGGACGAAAGCCCCCCATCTACCTTAAGCCGGGAGATACCGTAGCCGTATCAGTAAGTGGACTCGGCACACTAACGAACTGCATCGCGAATCCATCATCAGCAGTTCCTGTTATCAATCGGTCCAAAGGCGTATCCCTCCTGCGGACGGATGCTATACCTAGAAACGCCAACGGCGTCATGCTGATGCAAATTAACAATAAGCCACTCCACTACAAGCATTTTGGTAAATCTAAAGGACCGTCTGTTTTCTTCGTTCATGATGTTGGTGCAAGTTTGGAGTACTTCAAACCTCTGATTACAGCGTCAAACCTGGTGGAATCGCACTCGTTGCATCTGTTCGACCTTGAGGGACACGGGTTGTCGCCAACTTCGCTACTCAGCAGACTCAGTATCGAGTCCTTTGCTGAGGACATTGCTGGGATCTTTCAGCATGCAGAAATTAGTCTGGGTACTACCATTGTTGCACATGGCATGGGCTGCTTAGTTGCGTTGCGATTCGCGATTACGCACCCAGCACAGGTTGCACGGCTCATCTTGATGGGTCCCCCGCCATTGCCGCTCCCAGAGTCTCGTCGCGAAACGTTCCGAAACTTAGTCAGAGCAGCTCGTACCAAGGGTATGGCCGCTGTGGCCGACTGCTACGATGGCACATCTTTGCCGTCAAGAGAAGCCGTGACCCATAAACCAGTTGTCTCGGCAGCCATTCGTATGTCTTTGCTTGGCCAAGATCCTGAGGGCTATGCAAAAGCATGCTCGGCGGTCGTTGAAGCGGAGAGTACGGATCTAGGTGCGGTGCAAGCCGACACGCTAATCATTACATGCACCAAAGATGCTTCCTCGCCTCCAGAGTCTTGTTCTGAGTACGTGGACGCGATGCCCGGTAAGGCCAGATTGGAGGTTGTTGAGGGTTTCAGCCACTGGCACGTTTTTGAAAACTTACAGGAGGTTACCGCCTTGGTCGTGGAACACCTGCGCGTAGAGGAGCAAGGGACGTGAAGGTTATTTAGGCTAAGGACTAGATGGGAGACCCGCTACGGTTTTACTGAGACACAGAGTGCTACACACTGACCTAGATTCGACTTCAATAGCTCATGTTCCCTGTCCAACATGTGCAAGGCGTCACTTACACCATAGTCAACGAAGTCATCTTCGCCTTGTTTTCCATCCAGTCACACCCTCCAAGCGACCTCTCACTGCACAACAGCTTACCCAGCCGTCAATAGAGCCCTTCCTCCCCTTCCACACGCTTAACAACGAAACCATGGTATGTATGTGTCTCGTCACAGCCTCGGCCATGCTTGACAATCCGTAGCGCCCAAACGGGACCCTATCCGTAGCCTCCTCGGCGTGCGTTGGTGTGTGTCAAACATCTACGTTACCGTAATGCCTTCCGCTCCGTCCTGCGTTGTCATTTTCGCGCCTTTTGTGTTTTTGGGTAGCTTACTGCGCTTGGACTTATTTTCATCAACGGGGACGAGCGGGTCAAGTGGTTGCGCCTTCAGAAGAGAGCATGATGCTGGCGTTGGAGTAGATGGAAAGTACCCTCGCAGGCAGCACAGTTTCCCTAACATGACACCTCTTCCCACCATACTCCTCATCACACCGCCTCACCCAAGCAACAACCCTCCCCAACGACTCTCCCGATCTTTCTCTCACCACCCTCCCCCTCACAACCCCACCCAACGCATCACAATCTATACTCATACTCCAGTCAGCACAATCCCAACCACGCACCCCCTTAAATCCAACAATAAATCAATATCAATAAATAAATGAAAAGGAAAAACTCACCACAAACACCCACCCCCCACCGTCCCAACAGTCCACACCACACCACACCACTCCCCTTAACGCACCCCCACAAACCACCATTGAAACCCCCATATCATTTAACCCCCCCTTATAACATAACCCTCCCAATCCAAACCCCCAA